>JAMAHV010000004.1:1800000-2031955 GCA_023627725.1 Cladosporium sp. D2B6
GCGGTACTTTGTAGCCATATTTCGAGAGATTGTATGTTTCGTATTACTGTCAGGGACACGATTCATCCACCCGACTGCTCTCAAGGCAAAGGCACGTCGATAAGGTCGGTTAGCCTGATATTGACTTCGGTCGAGAATGGCGCCAATGAGAGCGCCTGCAAGTTCGCGGCGTTTGGAAACAGTAGAGGTGGGTGCAAGGGAGAGGCGCAGTCGTGCGGCGTTACGCGCCGTCTGGCAGTCTTAAACTTTGTGTCATTTAAGCATCGTCTTCTTGCCAGGCATGTATTCCCTCTTCAACGAACCGCCAGTTCAACGAGATGGGTATTTCACTTATTCAAGCACGAGAACAGCTCCACGTATCCCTCCAGAATAACGATGTTACGCGTGTCGCAGAGCTTTTCACCGATTCCAACTTGGACGCGAACGATGTCACAGAGGCCTTGAGAGGTCCTAATTCCCTCAGAGACCCCTCGATGGTCGCAGTTCTTCTACGGAATGGCGCTGACGCCAGCGCATTCCCTATACGCCGGATACCTTTGTCGAAACGGGCCACCGAGATCCTGAGGCTCCTTGCAAGATACGGGCATGACTTTACGTTGGATGGTCATCGTATACTCCAGTAAGTATAACATCCAACTTCGTTAAACCTTGAGGCTGACAGAAAACAGAGACTTCTCTCGCGATCGAGAGACGCTCGACTGGTTGCTGGATCATGGTGTAGACATTAACAAGACAGATAGCCAACGGCTCGACGATGCCTCCAATCTACCTGGGGGAGAATCGGACTACTCACTCCATCTACTCAACAGGGTTGCTTTATTGGGCCTGCGATACAACTGCTGGGTGTCGCTGCATTTGTTGTACAAGCTCGGAGGGTCAGACAAGGCTCGGATAGTGCTTTGAGCATCCAAGGTCTCACTATACAGGCTGTGGTTTACCTTCTCGTTGGCATCTCTTTCCTCTACCGGTACAGGATACCACCCGAAGAACTGGACGAGCACTTTATTGTCAATTTGCGGTCTTGGTATTGGAGGTGGGTATGGGCGACGATCAATAATGTCGTCTTCGCTTTGGGTCAAGGCATTCTAGCGTGGCTTGTGTCACGTCGAAAGGGCGATGGTGCCGGTGAGCGAACTGCTTTGCTGTCGGCGTGATCGCGCTTGCGTAGCGCTGTTGTACAGCATGTGTCCATCTAGAGTAAACGAGGAGGTGTTTGTGTCGGAAGCATCGATTATCGTCAGCCCACACAATACACGACATGCACTCAGCTCAGGTCATCTCACGATCATCTCTATCGTGGCACATAGCCACTCCTTATACTCAATTGATACGTTAAGCTTTTGAGTCGATCTGTAGGTTTCGGCTCGATCATCGGACTCCGCAACCGTTTCATGCATGACACGCAAGCTCAGCTATAGAAGGAGTAAGCTCAAGCTTTAAGTATAGGTGTACCTCAAGGTTTAAGTAAAGCTGAACCATCATCTCACCAACCTCGGTCCACGAACTCTACTCATACCGCCACACATCGTCTTCAACCGACTCCTCGTAACTCTCAGACATACCAAGAAGCGATACACAAACAAACCAAAAGCATCCACCATGACAGACTTCAACGACAAAGGCTCCAAAGTCCTCTCGCCCTCGATCCTCGCACACGTCGTCCTGCGCACCGCCAGTTTCAAACTCATGCAAGACTTCTACACGACCTTCCTAGGCGGCAGGGTAACCCACAGCAACGACACGCTATCCTTCATCACCTACGACCACGAACACCACCGTATTGCCCTAGTCGGCCTCCCGACCACAGCGCCCAAGAACCGCCACAGCTGCGGCTTGGAGCATATCGCCTTCACATTTCCGGACCTCTCGTCGCTCCTGCTGGCCTACCGCCAGCGGAAGGCACGGGGCATCTCGCCCGTTTGGTGCGTCAATCACGGAGTTACTACGAGTCTTTATTACAACGATCCCGACGGCAATATGCTGGAGACGCAGGTCGATAATTTCGATACTGCCGAGGAAGCGAACGAGTACATGAGCAGCCCTGCTTTTACCGAGAATCCTATCGGTGCGGATTTCGATCCGGAAGAGCTGATCAAGCGGATCGAAGCTGGTGAGGATGATGCAAGTTTGAAGATGAGAGACAATGTTGGTCCACGTGGGATTCCCGATTTCATAAAGTGAGACAAGTCGTTTGATGTGCTGTGTGGGGGATTTCTGATCATCTTGGAGCAGCGAGCCTGCGGAAGCTGTGATTTCCTTTGAAAAATTGTCATGGTGATCTCGTGAGTCGGAACGATTTTTTCATGAAACTAGGAGCGCTGGTCTTTTCGTTGAACTCGTCAATCGTTACAAAAGTCTGCCTACGACGCATTCGGGATATCCATCACCGGCTGATGTCCAGAAATGACATCTTCGTCCTGAACGACCTCTCCATTAGTATGCGCCAGAAACTCTTCTTGTTCTCTTAGGAATGCTTTCAGTGCCTTTGTGTCAGTTTTTCTACCCACTGCGTGATCGGCTCTCATTTTTCTCAGCTGTGCTCGGATCCTCTCCTCCAAGATCTCGAGACGGTAGGATCCAAACTCGTGGTACAGCTGTGAAAGATCCGAGATTCCACGGACGGTTGAGAGCACAGCGTCGTCTCGCAGGTGCGGGGATTTTGGGCGGAAAGAGGTGACCATGGTGATACGTTCTTGGGCACCGAGAGC
This sequence comes from Cladosporium sp. D2B6, assembly GCA_023627725.1. NCBI lineage: Eukaryota > Fungi > Ascomycota > Dothideomycetes > Cladosporiales > Cladosporiaceae > Cladosporium > Cladosporium sp. D2B6. The sequence continues at coordinate 1,802,709 of JAMAHV010000004.1, forward strand.
ATGCAGTGCTTGATGTGTGATGTAGCGGCCTTGCATGATGACCGCACAGCCCTTCATGACCAGGTCAGAAATTGCGATAAACGACATTGAGGACACCGTACCTTCTCAGGCCCTCGAACTTTCAGCACTTCATTGTTTGCTGTTCTGAGCGCTGTCTCACCACCGATCATGTTGGTGCAGTCGCTCAGCATAGTCACACAGACGAATGGGTATGAGTCTGTGTGCCAGCCAACGACAGGTTTTTCGTCACCATCTACACGCCTTGCCTTGCTCGGTCGCTCCGAAGATGAGTCCAGACCCGGCTCGATGGACTCGAGCTCGTCGCGAGCCGCCTGCACAGACTTGACGCTGATGTTGATGTGGGCGATTTCGAGATTCATGGCCGGTATGAGGTCGACACCTGCGATCTTTGAAACGATGGCGAGCGTCTCTGGGTGGTTCCAAGCATCGTACGTGAAGGGCGCACACCTGCGACAGATTCATGAGCCTGCTGCATTCTAGTGATAATTCCAACAAAGCATGACTTACTCTGCAACGAAGCCTCTCAGATGCGAAGCCGCAATATTGCTGTGGCAAGAGTACTTCTCGAGGACTCTGGGGCTCAAAATCTCGTTGCGGAAGTTCTGCACTGCTTTTGGGGAGAAGAGTTGGAAGGGTTGAGAGACGGCCATCGGCGAGATGCCCACTCCTTCATCGTATCCGATGTCTTTCATGGATATTATGCTCTCAGGCGGCTGGAACGCTAGATGCTGGTCCGGTTGGAATGCAGAGGCATGTGGCTTGTTCCTGTCACTCCCATTGCCAGCGAGAGACGCAGCATCGACGTGTGGGACCGCTGTTGGCATCTTGATGATGATCGCGATTAAGCTAGGCGTATTGATGATACAGCTACGCGGCTGGTGAAGTGTGAATGAGTATGTTGAAAGATGCGCCTGCGCCTCTGCGATGAAGCATCGAACAGGCGTTCTGCGCAAACGCTCTTCCACCTGCGTTTATGAGCGCAAACTTGATGTCGCATCTTCGAGTTCCACAAAGGTCATCCAGTATCGCATGCCCCGATCAGGAAATCAAGAAGCAGTACTAACATACCAAGGGTCGATCTAGTCGCACACGATAAGGCCTGATAGCTCCCTGTAGAGATAAGCCAAAGCATAGATTAGGGACGCGACTCCGTATCGAGAGCTTCAGTGCGGCCGCCTGCACTACATATCCTTAGGGCTACTGCAGCCTTCGAGATATATAGCCTTAGTTGTCCTCCAAACATGGTGGCAGATTCGCGCGCTCAGGCGGGATTGGAACGCGTGCCACTCATGGAGTTGACAAGCTTCTCCGCTTCTTGTCCCACACCGACCTCGATATGCGCACTTGGTGATATGTAGCAGGTCTGCATGTTTTTTTCGAGGTGACTGCTGCGGCGCGATTGGGGCCCTGCAAGTGTGTTGTCAGCTCCGTCAGGCAAGGTGAAATGTCAACGCTCGTCTAAGCAAAACCCTCGGAGCTGCACCGAGAGCCAAGACATCCGCCACCGGCGAGTTAATCCAATCGCCTACGCCAGAAAGACACGGACAAGTGTCTGCGAGATTTGTAGCAAGCAACAAGATCTATGATCTTGAGCTTCAAACCAAAAGTCGCAAGAGAAGGAGGTCATTGTAGCCCGACTAACATCTGTTAAAAGAACTCAAAAAAGTATGAATATAGATAGCGGCAACATGCTTTGGCTCTATATGTATGCTAGCCAATCTCTTCCCCCGATCAGTATGTCAATATAGATATGGGACAAGAAGAAAATGAAACTGAGGAAGGAAAAGATAGTGCAAAAATTGTAAATGCGAATTTGTACAAGACAGAAAAGGAAACTCATGTACGTCGTTATAGTGGTGGTCCCCTGATCCTTGCCCTGACTTTTCATCCAAAGAGGGCCTTTCCCTTCTATGTATGGAGTGTTAGATGCAGTAGCACCTGCTTGACAAAGTAATGAAAAGTCGATGTATTGGATCGAATGGAAAGAGAAAAAAGAAAAGGGCGGCGAATGCCAGGACAAAAACACTAATGCTAATGCGAAAGAAAAAGAACGATGAAAGAAACTCCGGTAGTCCAATGCATATGGGCTGTTTTTTGCACACATTTACAAGGCGAAGACTGCAGCGCCGACGGCGCCGATGAGAGCGGCGCTGTAACCTGCTGCTGCTGTTGGAGCGGCGAATCCTTCGGATGATGTTGTGCCGAAGCTGACAGAGTCGGGCTCGCCGCCGTTGACGTGTCCACCGGGTGTTACGGCGATGGAGGTCACGGCGTTGGGCACGACTGTTGCGCTGGGGATCGGGTTGCTGGTGCTGTTGGTGATTTCGACGACGTCGTCGTCGGTGGTGGTGACGTTGAAGTTTGTGGGTGCCAGGGAGATCTCGTTGTTGTGAAGGTCGTAGACGACGTACGCGGAGCGGAGGAAAGTGTCGCCAAGCACGGGTGTGCTGCGACCTGCGGGAGCGATACCAAGAATACATACAGGCTCGCCAGCGTCGATGCCTGCGACGATGACTAGCTCGTCAAGCTTGACGCTGATGGTGGGGCCGGTGAATGTAAAGTCGATGCTGCCTTCAGCGTAGCGGAGAGCGCAGTCGACGAACGCTGCACCTTGTTCCTCACTGTACTGAGCATTGACGGCAGTGAAGATGGTCTCGGCGATGGTGTCCGGAAGGTACATAAGACTGCTGCCAGAGTCGAGAAGAACGGGGATTTCCTGGCCCTTGGCAATGTTGTCCTTTTCACCATTCGCTCCAATGTCGGTCAAAGCGATGATGAACTCGGCATACACACCATTTTCAGGGATGATGGGGAGAGTGTAGAGCTCGCCCTGGAACTTGGCAGTATTGATTCCACCAAACAAGATCGATCCGGTAGAGGCAGAAAGATCGTTCAACCAGAGGCTGTATGCGTTGGTGTTGATGTCCTCATTCTGGACGAGATGCCAGGGCACGTTGGGGTATGGGTTGCCACCGTTGTATTGTGTGGCGACTTCGTTGATAGGATAGCCGATACCAAGAATGCCTTCCGTTGAGCTCGAGACGTATCCAACACCGAATTGTTGCTGTTCCAATGTTATGCCGCCAAACTGGAGGGTGTCAGAAACGTAGTCTCCCGACGATCCTGATCCATCAACATAGCTAATGTTGAAGTCGCTGTTGAGGTATTGATATGTCGAGGATGAATTCGCATTGTACGTTCCAGACGCCTGACAAGGATCTCCGCTCTCTTCGCACAGATGGCTACTATCCACGTTGACCCAAAGATCACTGCTGCCTGTGTCGATGTGGAGTTGCAAATCTTGCGCCGGCGTGCCAAGGCTGACATTCATGAAATACAGCGTCTCTTCATTTTGGAGTTCCACGCGGACGCTCTTGTCGGATGATTGTCTCTTGCGCAGGCGGTTGCGGTCTCGTTGTATAGGATTGGTGATGTCGTCGCGCCGTTGGATATGGTGCTGCACCACGCGAGGCGCCGCGGTGCCGGAACGTTTCAAGTTGATAGCGCTGACGCCAAGGAAGCCTGTTGCGGCTATAGCGAGGGTGGGTATTGAAGGCCGCATCTTAATAAATGAATGTGTATTCTGCGAGCGAAGGTTGAGATTGGGCAAGGATGGTGTAGCGATGGCAATATGGCAGAGACGAGTCGCAGAGTAAGCAGACGAGCCAACGGTGTATATTTCTGGCTCCTCTCCCTGATGGCTGGCAGTAGGAAATGACGACGCTGATGATGGTATGCGCGGCGGTCTCGCTCCCGGACCGGCTGGTGGCGTGGCTGTTGTGAGCCGCAGGACCCGCCGTCGATGTCTTGGCCGAGGAGGGAAGAAGGCTGGCGAATGTGAATCAGTGGTTGAGTAGTAATGAGAGAACGACGGAAATGTAAATTCAATAATTGTTACGGGGGAGACGTAACAAAACGACAATAACAATCGACAAGGATGCAACATTGGGGGGGCGCGTGCAAGAAGTCGTCCTCCAACCCCCAAGCCCCAAGAGCTGCCTGCAGGCGAAAAGGTTGATTCCGCGAGGTTACGACGCTCAAGGCGATTCGAGGGAACGCTTACGCACCTGCATGCAAACATCCCTTCCCCGATGTGCCGGATCCACTCAGACTGGCCATCCAGCCTTTTGGAATCCAGCCCTGCTGCTTCTGCACTCGCTGCACCCCGTTTCACGCTCCACTCGCTCCTCGTAACAACTGGGTCCCAGCGATCTTTTCGCTTCTGGCTCCTCGTTTTGCCCAGGCGAGAACGCGCACAACAGCCCCCGTTGAGCCATCGATGCATCTATCCCTTTCCTACCAGTCTCCTCCACGTGCCGTCCATCGATCATCACGCGTTGTGAAAACTCAAAGGAACGCCGTCTTACAGTACCAGCGCTTGCCCTCACGCAAGATGCAGAGGCGCATGTCCGCTGCCGTCTCACCTGCCTGCTGTTGACAGCATCGCCGTCCTCTAGCTTTCCGCCAGTCGCCGTCGAGCATACGTCGACGTTGTGCGTCCACGCACGCCCGGGGGCGATGCACACGGTACCACACATGCACGTCAGCCGAAGTCGCACAGCAGGGAAGAGAGCCCGAGGAGCCTTTTCCCCATCCATGCTGTCGCTCTATGCCTCGTTGCGCACTCAAAAGTCCGATAGGCGTGTGTATAGGCGATGATCGTCAGCGGCAAGCCTGTCATGTCCGTTTAGTATGCCGCAGCAGCCGTGTATCCCAATGCGTGCTGCTTGGGCGCTTCCACATGGCTCGTCTGTGTGGCCTGCGAGCCTGCTATCTGGTACGACTGTACAGTCTTCTGGCAAACGGTTATTGCTCTGCATGTATCATGTCAACATCGCAATACTAAGATACTGCAGTAGCCAACCTCTCGATTACATCACCTGCGGCTTATGCATTTTTTGGGAGTCATTATGACTATCACTACGCGTTCGCAGGATCTGATCGACAACCAACAATCAGCTGAAAAAAAGTTGACCCTAGAACGACGGCTCTCCACCCCAAAAGCCAAGTCCGTTACAGCACGACTTGCTGCACCCAAACACCCGAGTCAAGAACTCCTCGCAGCTACAAAACCCTCTTCTCACATCGCCAAGGTAACACGGGACGAAAAACAACTCGAGCCTTGGGAGCCTCACAGAGAAGAATTTCCAGGTCAACATCGTTGAGTAAAGCCACAAACGCCACGGCGATAGATTACAATATCCACTTGCATGTTGCAATACCGCAAGCGACTACCGAGGCGGCATTAAATTGTGCTTGTTCTGCCTTTTCAATTAATATATCGTCCTAGGGCTCATGCAACTCGTTGCTTCTTTGGCCCTCCTCGCCCTCTGTGTCACCCCATCTCTACCATCCCGCGTTGATCTGCATGGAGAAAAGCTCAAAGCAGCATGTGCAAATTCTCCGATCATCCCAGTATGATTCTGCACGTTGCGCTGGGTATTGGCATGGCGCATTCTGTCTGCGGCTGGTGGAGAGCGTGCCGTGTGTTGCTTTCTGCTTGTCGTCGTTGGTACCGGGAGGATGGTACAGTAATCCGGAATTCATGATCCTGCCAGAGCGATCCGACCTTTGTTTCGTCTTGTGATCTACCGGAGGTACGTGTCGATTGATCTTGGCCGGCACGGCGGTGAGATCGTGATTTTCGAGCTTTCCTGTCAAGACGGCAGCAATGGCGTCGGAATGTTACGTGCCAAGCTGGTCTCGCAACCAGTAACAGCGTGTTCACGCATACGCAAATGCAGTCAAAGCTGCATCGGCCACGGCCATCGAGCCGGACTGCGACGATCATGCAGTTTCAGCCGCTGAAGCACACTGCACGACCACACCTCTCAAACAAACAGACTATAACAGCGCCTACGCTCTCTTAACACCAAACTTCGCAGCATCCGTCTCCAAAGCAAACCCCTTCTCTGCCCACACCTCAGTCATCTCCACCAACTCCTCCTCGTCGCAACTGCTCACCACATCATACCCCCACTCCCGCTCCGCAAAACCTTGCCCCCTCCGCTCAGAGTCTTCCTCCACAACGCAGATCCTGCGCAGCGAAGGGCGGACATCGGCGCGGAGCGACAAGGCTTTGCACATGCGGACCATCTCGTGCACAGCTGGCGGGAACATTCTTGGCGTGTAGATGTCGTAGTTTACTAGCCTGACCGTGAGTGTATCGATGACTATTGCAGGCGAGTCTGACGGCTTGCTGCCAATCTGAGTGAACGCTGGTCCGCAGGTGATGAACTGGTTGAGCAGCGTGAGAAATCCGTGGGATGCCGTGCATGGGTGTCGTGGCGGGCCGTTTTGGGCGCGGAAGGCTTCTGGGCTGAAGATGCGTAGACGGACCGTGACGTCTAGAGGAGTATTGCTGCTAGCGAGGGTTGGGAGGCGGGTCCAGAGGGGATATAGGACGTAGCCTGTTGCCATTATGTCTAGGTCTGCTGGCAGGCAGGTATTGTTCTTGTTACGCTTGTCCGCGAGTTCGAGAACTTCTGAGCGGATCAGACGATTTGTTCTGAGGAGGACATTGACGTTGGTCTGGGCGATGGTGACGGGGTATGCAATGTCCTTTTGAGGGTTTGGTTCATGGGTATTGCCTTCTAGGCGAAATATACGCGGGCCTGCAAATGGAGGGCTGGGCGGGGCGGAACGATGGGCTTCGAGGAAATAGACGTAGATCATATCGCGGAGTTCTCGTGGGAGCTGTAGAAGTAAAGAACTACTAGAAGGCTCTTTTACTGGTTCATGTTGGGTGCCTGAGATATCGAATGAGGCGTAATCATCTCTTCGAGGCCAGTGGAGGGCTCGGGTATTGGGTATCACGTCAATTGTTCTTAATGACATGCTTTCAACCGCTCCAGCGATGCTGGATCGTATACACACAGTTCAGTTGCGACAAATAGCGGTAACTCGAAGATTCATCTGAATATTAGTATAACAGGACGATTATCAAATGCATTCGCTAACAAGATGTATCGTCTTGATGCCAAGTCTCCGGCTGCCCGATGGAGGAGAGCGTTGTTTTCGCCGCAAGACTTGCTGTCGACCTCACATGATTGTCCGTAAATATTAGCAGACCATTAACGACGGTATCATGAGACCAGAATGAGTCTGCTGCCTATGTGAATATAAAATTCTTGCAGAGGCGAGACCGCCAAGATCTCCAAAATACTTACCAGGGGGTCTTTATCATCAGCTCGGGGCAGGCCAAGCATTGCGGTACTTCAACTGTCACCGATTTATGCTGAAAGCTGAGATGCATACTACAGGTGAGTGGCTTGTTCAACATTTGGGGCTCCTAAATGGATGTGTCGAGAAGCAAAGCGTCGGTGTTTTGGTCGATACCAGCGGAACGCGCGAGTCTTGATTGCAACCCAGTGGCGATTTTGATTTCAGGCTCATGTACGCCATCTGGAGAATCTTGCAATGCTCGGTGATACATCTCACGCTCACGGCACAGCTGGAGGATGCTAGGATCGCGGATCAGATGAGTTTCCCTTTTGGCTGGCATACTCTGGTACTCCGTCAATCTCCCTCGCCGCCTCTACTCTCGCGACGACTCGCATTCCTCGACATATTACCGATACGACCGTGGAGCTCCGCCGTGCTGTCACTATGTCTGGTCTCCTGGATATCCCGGCCGCGCTTCCCCGGCGGCGTTTTGCCTTCACGAATATACACACACCGCCACAGTCCGCTGGCCCAACACCGGGATATGGCCACCTCTTAAGTCTTGTAGTCTTGTCCAGGTGTTGGCTCGAAGGCCCTCCGAGTGCACCCCGCCCTTCGCTTGCATTATGGTCGAAGGCTGCCACAGAGCGCTTGGCTGTGCGACATCGAGGTAGGAGACTCGAGGTCCAGATCTCGTCCGCGGCGGCACGGAGATCTCAAGCGGTGTCTGATGGCGATGTGCTCTTGTTCGTGGCCTTGCTGTTCTGGCGGCACTACATGGTCTGGGTCGACCAAATGCGGTGAGGCCAGGATTGAGTCGCAAGAGGCGCACTTTGACTGTCAGTGTATCTGATGGATTTCTTCCATGATACCAGCGCCCAGAGAAAAGGGCTCAATTGAAGATGCGTGCTGCCCGGAGCACACATGCTTGTTATGCTGCTCGCGCTGCAGAGCTGTCGGTCACGTGATGTGCTTGTCTGCGCACGCGTGTGGGCGTGGTACATCGATATCTCGCGGTATCAATGGTGGTCCCACAGTGTACGTAGGCTATACATCATAAGAAACTTCTGTACATTGGTAGCCCTCATGACGTGCGCCTTGGCGGACTCTTAGAGGAGGCTCGTCGTTGCGTTCGTGGCACCGCCAGAGGCCCAGGGCTCTCGACACCACGTAGGTATGCGTGTTCCCAACCAGTGTATGTAGGGTGGAGAACGTCGAGATGAGTGTCCGCCGCACCATGTTCTTCTTGCTGTACTCGTAGAAGCCGAGGATGGACGCAGTCGCGAGGCGCGCCTGCGCCTGCGGCAGGCCATGCCTCCTGCTCCTACTGGAGGCTGCCTCTGTACAGGTGTCACAGGGTTCAAAGAAGCTCTATGGGAGCATCTTCTCATGCTTCCGGTGCCTATACGCCAATTGTCATGCTCGGAGTGCCTCGTCTGACGGCGCTCCGTTACGAGCCTCTGCCTCTGTATCGCGGGTCTTTCCCTCTCGACCCATGCCTCTACGTCGCGCCGCAAGCCTCCTCATCATACCGCAAGCCTTCACGTCTCATCTGAGTCTCAAACACGCGTCGCGAGCCTCCGAAACGCGTCGCAAGCTGCTACAGCGCGCACGAATCTACATCGCAAGCCCATATTCTCACTGGCGCTGCGGGCTGTAGCTACGGTCAAGAGTCACACACATCACAGCACAGGGCAAGACGAGGAGCGAGACAAGACGAGAAGCAAGACAGGGCATGGAGAAAGACAAGACGTAGTCACGTAGAGCAAGAATATATCATTCAAAGTACTATCTACAAGTTTTTTTGACTCCCGTTGGTTTCCCTCTTTCGAGGTACTCACACCGTGCACCACGAGAAGGTCGGAGTCATTGGCACGGCGGCTCTCACAAACTTTCAGTAGGACAGGGCTCTCACAACCTTGCGGTAGGACAGGTATAAAAAACAAACGCAAGAACAAAGGAAACGCGCAAAAAAAGCAAAAACAAAAGAAAAATCGCCCTGTGGTTAGCTCGCTAGATCACATGCAGGTCAATTAGCAACTCTGTTACCTTCAGTGCGATCTTGCCGCGCCTCGGGTGCCAGTCGCACCAGTCGAGGTACCTGCGCGCATGTCAGCCAGGCTGTTCGAGACTGAGAGCGTGTCGGACGCTGTGAGATGAGAGTGCTACTCACCTTCCCTAAAGGCCTTCGGGTGCGGTCTGCTCGTATGGGTTCTTCGAAATGAACTCGTCGCGGTAGATGTATTGGTTGAAGCGCTCGCACATCTTGCGGTACTGGTTGAGGCCCATGGTTGCTGGTGTGTTGTCGTGTGGTGCCTGGTTGCTGATTGTTGGTGAGTTGTCGGGTGCTGGGTTGTTGTGTATGCTGGGTTGTCGTGTTGCGCGCGCGGTGTCCTGGGAGGTAGTGGAGAGAAAGGAAGAAGAAATTTTTCAGCGCGCGAAGGTCTACTTATGTCCAGAGCTACGGTTGCCCATATGTCCAAAAAATCGTAACGATCGGAGAGAGTCCGCATTCTGTGGTCATGTTTGTTTCTACGAGCTGCTGTATGGCCGGCGTGGCTAGGCTGGCGAGATATGGTCATCAGCGTTTCACCAGGGTCCAGGCAGAGGCGAAACACACACGACTCTACCAGGCTGACGTAAGGTAACAGTCCACCGAAGCGGCTGATAATTCCATCATTCCCTCTTCGGTCGACAATCGGTGCCATCAGAGTGATGCAATGAGCATGCCTCAGAGAATTGCTTGCGGCGGCGGCCACCGCGCACGTGACATACTCGCGTACTGGCGACGGCACTGCTTGCGACCAGCTTGAGAGTGTATAGTCCGACTTCAGCGTCAAGAAGCTTTCATCAGTCTGGCGAACGCGACATGCGAGAGCTCGATCTTGCTGGAGGGGAGCCCGTGTTACGATGCCAGGTCGTCTGATCGTCGCATCATGCTTCGGTCGGTCGGTGCATGGTCTTCTAGCTATCATGTCGCAGCGTTTTTGCGCAGGCTGCGGGCACGCTACTGGGTGCTGCATGCTCTGATATATGGTTGTTGTCGCAGGCTGCGTTGTTCTAGGCCTAGTGTTGCGACCGATCGGTGCTTTATCTGAGCCTCACGTCTACAGCTTGGCAAACGTCAACCATGCAAATGTCGTGTGTGATCCAGTCTCGGCTGCTCATGAGAAATCCAGTGTCTGTGTCGTCTTTCTGATGCTGGCGCGCATTGCTCCTGAGTAGATCGCAGGGGTGCCTTACTTTTGTTTGTCCGCTGTTGAAAGTGCGGTGAAGCGCCTCTGTTGCATGTCATCGCGATATTTTCGACATTTGTCAACATACAAGACAGGAATTGAGGTGGGTAGACGCTTTAATGTTGTTGAGTATAAAGTGAGGTGTCATTAGAAGTGCCGAAACGTGATATGATTGGTTGTTTGGAGAGCCGTGCGAACTGCGCATGCTCTTGCCATCGAAACAACACACACTATGGTCAATTTTCCGAACAAGGACACCAAAGTAGCAAAACAGGCCATGTCGACATAAACACTGCAGTCCGAATAGTCCACATACAATCAAATGACTACATCAATTGTTCGGCTTGAAAACACATGCAGAAATGTAATCGTTGGCCTTGTTTTCCTTCCATCCCAGCAGACACTCTAACCCCATACCCTTATATCATACCCCAAACCCTAAGACTCTCATTGACAGCACCAGACTTGGACTTCTTGTGTTTGCCAACGAATTTCGATCCATGCATGATATATATTTACATGTATCACGGCAGTCGAACCTGACCCGACTACATGTATATGCTTCAACAATCACAGCGTAATTGCCGACAGAGTATCGACATCTCTGTGGTGTCTGCAGGACTCAAGAGACGAAACCGAAAGGCCGGCAGCTAGCGTCACAAGCTACACGAGCCAATCATGCGCTCACGCTACTGAACCACCAACGTTACAACTAGCTAGACGATATAGCGCAACATACAACGACATCCGGCCGTTCACACATAGCGAGAAGACCTTTCCTGGTGTCTCCTTTCCAACATGCATCTTCCTTCCTTCCTCTCGGTCCTGGGCGCCGCAGCCCTTGCGTCCGCTGCCAAACTCACCATCAACATCCCACCGAACTCGCCAGCTCTACCCAATCCAGCTGTACTGCCAGCCTCAACCCACGCTACATTGATCGGCGCACCGGGTGTCAAGTTCTCTGCGCCTCTTCGCCGCGATAACACCTTCGTCTTCGACTCCCTACCAGAGTCCAGCTATCTGCTCGCAATCCACGCCCGCGACCACTTCTTCCCACCCTACCGTGTTGACGTCGGCCACACTGAAGGCGAGGCCGCGCAAGAGATTGTACATGTGTGGCAGACATTCCGCGGCAATGAATGGAGCAACAAGGGTCCCTATCTCGGTTCTGCGCAAGGCGAGCTGAAGGTTGACATCCGTCCGGCTGCGCAGAAGGAGTTCTACCAAACAAGAGGTGGATTCAGTGTCATGAGCATTTTCAAGAACCCCATGATTCTGATGGGTCTGGTCTCAGTGGTCATGATCTTCGGCATGCCTAAGCTCATGGAGAACAGTATGTGCTTCTGGAGCTGCTTGTGCGGCTGCGTATGTTGCGAGACGTGCTTTACTGACTGTTCACAGTGGACGAGGAGACCAAGAAGGAAATGGAAGAGATGCAGCAGAACACATTTGGCGGCGCGGAAGGCACTGCTGCCCAGATTCAGAACTTCGACTTGGCTGGTTTCCTGTCTGGAAAGCCTAGCAGTGCCGGATCAACGAAGAAGAAGTGAGCGTATGTATACAAAATGGAATAGACACATACATCACGGTTTGCAGACATCGAAAGACCCATTCTTCTTTGATACGCATCCTATTTAACTGTCGAACACGAATGATTTCGCATTTAAGATTTCTACACTGACAGCTTCCAAGTCCTAAAGCTACTGCAGCCACGTGCCAGGAGAGCTGCATCCAAGTACCCGGGTCGCTACTCTCTACATACACGAAACTGCGTTTTCTCACTTGTTGATCGCTCCGATAATATGCCGTCTCATCCTGACATCTCGGAATTCCCCTCAACCCATTTAGCCTGAATCGCTTGGATCGGATGCTAAACGGCTATCAGATAGCTATACTCCTCACCTCCAACAAACTCCCATAAAAGCAGGCCAAGTCTCCATGCGGCTCTTTAACAATCTGAATCCAATTAACCTACATTCATGAAACTATGGCACCAATTAAGGTTGGCCTCATGGGCTATGGCTTCTCCACCAAATGCTTCCACTTGCCATTCATCACCCCAAACGCTGACCTTGAGGTGTATGCTTTCTTGCAACGCGCCGAAGCACCTGCTGATAAGAAAGATGTTGAGGCTGGCAAGCACTGCACTTACGATTATCCGAATGCGAAACACTACCGCACCGCAGATGAGTTCTTCGCGGACTCGGAGATCGAGCTTGTGATCGTCTGCACGAGCTCAGACAACCACGCGGAGTTCGCGGAGAAGGCTATGAGGAGTGGCAAACACGGTAAGCTCTCGCTGCTGTCAATGTGACCAATCGTAACCACTGACACTCTTCCGCACAGTCGTCGTCGAAAAGCCCTTCACCACAGCCTCAGCCGAAGCCGACGCCCTCATCAAAACCTCAAAAGAAACCGGCAAACTCCTCACCGTCTTCCAAAACCGCCGCTACGACTCCGACTTCCGCACTCTCCAGCGCGTAGTCTCATCAGGCTGCTTGGGCGAAATCACTGAATTCCAGAACCACTACGACATGGACAACCCGGACTGGGTGCAGGGCTGGACTTCGACAGACGTTGTTCCCGGCCAGGGCATGCTGTACGGTCTCGGCACGCACAGTCTCGACCAGACGTTGCTGTTGTTTGGCAAACCTGCTAGTGTGACTGCTTTTACGAGAGTGCTGAGGCTGAAGGGTGGGAGGGCCGATGATTCGTTCACGGTCGTGTTGCAGTATGGTAGGGAGAGGAAGGATCTGATCTGTACGGTTAAGACGACGGTTGTGAGCACGTTGCCGATGGAGAAGCAGTTGAAGTTTATGGTTAGGGGAAGGGATGGGACGTTTTTGAAGGTCAGTGACGGTCCGACACCTTCGATGTTGTATCAGAAGCCCATACTGACGACCTCACAGAACGGCGAAGACCCACAAATCGACCAGCTCTTCGCTGGTGTCAAAGCGGACGATTCATCTTACGGTGTCGAGCCGGAGAAGTACCACGGCGAGCTCTTCACCAAGAAGCAATTCGACGACTCGCAGAGCCAGGACGGCGGACTGTGGAGCGGCAGACTTGCTAGCGAGCAAGGGTCGTATGTGGACTATTACAAGGACGTTGTGGCTGCTATCAAGGGCGAGAAGGAGGTTGTTGTGAAGCCGGAGGAGTCGAGAATGGGGATTAGGGTGATTGAGCTGGCGATGGAGAGTGCTGAGAAGGGCGTTACGGTTGAGTGGAGTGAGAGCTGATGATGTCGCAGCCACGTTTATAGAGGTTGAGAAGACTGCAGACGGGATCGTGTACAGTGACTGCAGCTCTAAGGTCAAGGTCTTCCAATCTAGTTTCATTCACTTCCACCAGACTGTCGCGCTGCAGGCTATACGTCATCGTACAGGTAGCCAAGTCGTGCAGTCGCGTGACCCGATCCTCGCTCAAAAACACAGTCCTCCGCTTCCAGAACTCACATAAACTCACCCACAGCCTTTCAGTCTGGGTTTAGTCGTACCTCCTAGGCGCAAATCACTCAGCCCGACTCGACGCACGAGGTGCACTTCTTCTGCGATCATACGCCACAAGCACCCACCGACATCAAGACTGCTCATAAAATGCCGTCTGCGCTGCACCCTGACGAGACTCGAGACCAAATCATCACTCACAGGGATCAAGCATCTCAAGCATCTAGCGTCCATGCAACAGAAGTCATGACGCGTGAACTCGGAATTTTAAACCACGACGCGATCACACGCAACCTCGAACTTCCCTCTGCAACAAGCACTACGCACCCATCGAAGGAACCTTCTTCGAGCCCGGCCACTGCACCATCAGTCACGGTCTTTCCCTTCTTTCGCCTGCCGCCCGAGCTCCGAGATGAAATTTACATCTACGCCTCACTCACCGAAAACGTCTGGATCGGCCGACCGCCTCGCTCCAGTGACGGTTTCGACAACACAATCGTGGAGAAAGACTCCATGTACAAGCCCGCAACCCTCGTCAAGACGGACCACAGCATTCTCGGCGTCTGCCATCAAAGCAGAGATGAATTCCGCACAGCAATGTGGCGCGAGTACATGACTGGACCTCGGAAAGTCCACTTCCGAGTTTACGACTTCGCGTTTGGCCCTCTCGAAGAGGTCTTCGCCTACTGTTCCACCTCGCAAGCTGAGAAGCTGCAGGCCGAATACAAATGCCGTGTTCACCACCACCTCACAACTTCCCTCCAGTGGTACAGGTACACGGGAGAGAAGCGGATCATGAAGCTCATCGTGCTCTTCAGCGCCTGGCTGAGATTCAACGTGGACACACTTTCCGACGCCAAGCAGTCGATTGATAAGTGTGACTGGTATGACACGCAGCTGCTCAGAACTACGATGATGGATGAGAGGAAGACTGGCAGCGAGGAGTGGGACAGCCGTTGGGAGGACCCGGCCATGTTGGAGTTCTGGGAGATTGTGTCTGAAGCTCATGAAAAGTCTGCGGCGGCGCGCAACGCTAGGCGCAATGCTTTCCACAACCTGGCACCGCTTGGTAGGTAGGTGAATCAAGTCTATTCTTGGCTAGACAAAATTGGAGACGAGGTCTGATGGAATTCTTCTTGGGAAATGATGAACGGTGGCGATTGGTATTCGCTTGTTCAATGCGATAGTGTCGATAGAGAAGCAAACACCGTATCTACCAACTTCGACATCTCATACATCGCTCAAAGACAAGCCACTAACCAATCAGTTTCTTGAGCCAATCACTCTTCTCCAGTTTGATTCTGTAATCCCGCGGTGGAATCGCTGACTCGAACCACTTCTCGTAAGACTTCTTCCCTTGACCAGCCTTGAAGTAACTCGCAATCGCCTCGTCGACCACTTTCTTGAAGGCATCGTCGCCACGACGCATCCCCAAGCCGTAGTACTCAGTCGACTGCGGTGTGCCAGTGACGATCCACTTCTCCGGCTGTCTTGCGGTTGCTCTCAAGCCTTCCAGCAGTGCATCGTCGCAGACGAATGCCACAGCGCGTCCACCTTCTAGAAGACCGAGCGCTTCTCCGTGATCTTTGACGCTGATGACGTTGAGCCCCAATGCCTCGCCGATGGTCATGGCCTTGATGAGCCGTTCGGATGTAGTGCCAGCAGCAGCAGCAACGTTCTTCCCCTTGAGGTCCGAGAAGTCCTTGTACGAAGGCTCGCCGTCTTTGGCCTTGGTCAAAAAGCGCACGCTGCTCTCGAAAAACCTGGAAGAAAAGGCGATCTGTTGCTGACGTTCTTCGGTGTCGGAAGTTGACCCGCACTCGAGATCGATGGTGCCGTTCTGGACCAGCGGGATGCGAGTTTGGGACGTGCACAGGTTTTAGCGGACTTCCAGAGTGATGCCCACTTGGCGGTTGAGAGCTTCGATTATGGCGGTTGCCAGGTCGAGGGAGTAACCGACCGGCTTAGAACCTCCAGCAACGTAGGAGAAAGGAATGGATGAGTCGCGATGACCGATGGTAATGGAGCCAGAGTCCTTGATCTTCTTCAGGGTTCCAGTGAGTTCGGGTGCCATGTTTGCGTTGGGTGTGGAGATTGAATCCCGGTGTACCAAGATCTGTTTACTGTGGAAAGATTCGCGATATCGCTGACGATTGGAGGCTGGAGAACGTACGCCGTAGACTTCTCGTACAGAGCTTTTGTAGTTGGTTGCCTGACTGTGGACTGGGGCCGCCGAGCAAGCATATGGAGGGTTGCTGGCCTTGCCACATCACACCGCTCGAGGTTGTTGACCAGATATTGCATTTTGCATCCATAACCTTTTCTCAATGCTTATCGTTTGCTCTTTTGGGATAATGCAGTGTGTTGTGGAGCTGCAACGATGCCGCGCACCAACTTTAGGTACGACTTCTAAGTTCAGCTTCGCCAGTGGTCTGACTATACCAGAGCCCAGTATAGCAGCCGTGCGTACATGAATTTGTAGACAAAGTTGTTGAGAAATAGACACAAATCGAGAGGTGGAGTACTACTGCGAGATATGAAGGAACAAATAAAGGCAATGCATTTCTTCACCTTTAGTTCGGCCATTTGATCAGCTCCTGATGAGACAACCCTTGCTCGTGCCTAGACCAACACAGACTAGTGCTCTGCAGCGACTGCTTCTGGCTCCGACACGGGTTTCGGTTTTGTGAACCAACCCAGTCCACCCAAGCTGGAGGCCAACATGACAATGCCAGTGTAAAGGATGACATCCCGCCACTTTCCACCACCATATCCAGATGTCACCAGCGCTTCCTCGTTGAGTTGAGTGGCTACAACGAAGCCCGATGCAATGATGGCCGCGCCTCCCAGAGCAGTCAGGATGCCAAACACAAGAAGAGTCTGTTCTTTGTCCTTTTCGTTGCTCACAATTGCTTCAGCAAAGCGAGGACGCAGTACTGCGTATCCTCCTGAGGTTGCGCCGTATAGGATGGCGAAAATGACGAAGCTCCAAAGGTTGCGAGTGAAGCCCCAGATGGCGAGGACTTCTACAGCCGCACCGATTGTGCCTCCAAGCATGGGGATGTAAATCGATTCTCTCCAATCTCTGCACGGCAAATGTCAGTCTTGTTTCAAGGAGATTGGTAATCTATACTTACGCAAGCATGCCCTGAAGCGGTTGCCCGATGGCCGTGGCGACGTTTAGCATACTCAGGACGAGAGAGCCTTGCGCAGAAGACATCTGGAAACCCAAGGCGCAGGATGGAAGATAAATGCTCGGAACGTAATGAGCAAGTCCTTGAACCACTGTGGCGATGAAGAGGATCCAGAATAACGGCTTGCGAAGGAAGCCGAAGTCACATGATGATGGTTTGATCGGCGAGCAGGAAGGGAACCTCGACCGAACACAAGTCGCGCCGGCACCTGTAGAGATGATGACACAGATGGCCCATCCGATGATAGTCGCTCTGAAGCCGAACCTTTCGAGACACTGTGTGAAGATCGGAGGAAGAATTGCGCCGAAGAGTCCACCCATTCCGCATCTTCGAAAACGTTAGCAGCGGCAATGGAGTACGAATGTCATTCCACATACATGATACCATACGCAAGGCTCTTCTTCTTGTCGAACCATTCCGACATGTAATTGATTGTCGGGGCGAAGAGCATCCCTGCACCAATGCCATAAAGAGGCCCAAGGCAAATGATCAATTGGATGGGCTGTCGAACGTGATTAGCGGCGTACGTTGTAGCCATCTTGAGAGCAGACTTACGGTAGTCGCAAAAGCACCACCTAGTGCCGAAGCAAAGCACAATATGCAGCCCGCCCACAGGGTCAGCTTTCGCTGTACAGGGTAGTAGTTCAGCCAATACAGGATGAAAGGCATGGAAATTTGTAGTAGACCCTACACACAATGGTCAGCAGTCGCTCTGTTGGTAATTCTGCTTGAGGCGACACAACATTTGACATGACTCCAGCTACGGATATGGAGGTGACACCCTCGAAAGGACCATGGGTGAACAGGTGGGCGCGGAAAACTCCCCAAGAGTATGGAAAACCTGGATGTACAAGTCAGTCCATGGTTGATACCTGAAAATGTCATCGAAATACTCGCCCCAAGACACAATCTCAAAGACACATGCGCCAAATAGGAACAGCCAAGCACCTGAACCTCCATCTTGGGGTGGCAGAGAGTCGTCTTTTACTTCAGCCCTCTCGAGCTGATCTTCGTGCCCAAAAACCGTCTGGCATGGTGTCTGGTCTTTGTGGCCATGTGTGCCCAACTCGATCGGCTGAGAGGAAGTCATGATGATGGTCAAAAAAGTCGATCCGATCCCAGATTGTGGTTCTGGCAAATAGAGGATGGACGAGTTTCGGTGAGCTGCTGATATAACGATTAACGACAAAGGAAGCCGGGGAGCGGTAGATATATAGCACAGCCGCCTCGGCTTCGCCGTAGTTCAAATGATGCACATGTGTCCTTGGTGGTCATAGCATTGACCGCAACATGCTCCTCAGGTCGGAGTTTCATTCGCTTAGCTGTGCATGAGTTTTTCCAAACGAAGCCAATGTGTATGAAGCTTGTAATGAGTGTCTGCTCCGGACACGAATAGCCATTACATGCATGCTCGTATGTACCGGTGAGAACTCCCCGGCACTAGGCATATCACCCTCCACATCGGTTGCATGCTAGTGGTATACCACGATATGAGTTCAGCTCTGTGCCTCAAGCCGCTGGCTGAGCAGATGCCTTTACTGGTATAGCCCGCCTGTAAAGAGTCATATCAGCCACCGAATTCTTGGTGATAAGATGGGTGTGCAGTGTCGTGCACGGCTTGCAGACCGTCCCGAGGACCCAAGTCGCACAATGAGGTTGTTGAGAAGGACTCGCAAGAGCACGTCGTCGCTGAAACTTTGCCCAAAACGGCAAACTTCGAGCGAGAAATAGCGACACTGGATCTGACGCACCGGCCCGCGCCCTTTCATGAAGTGCATCCTTCTACCATTCCACCCTTCGGTGAATGTCACATAATAAGGAGCAGGATGCAAGACGTCGCAGGCAGCTTTTCCAAGGACCCAGGTCCCCAGGCCAGCAATCTTCTGTAGCTCACACCACACTTGCAAAAGACGCTGCGGAAACCACGAGCTGAAGATGAAGACCACAGCCATTCGGTGTGGCCGCATTTATGATCACAAACCGACCAGCCAGTGTGACTGGCTAGGCAGACCGCCTCTAGATGCCCTGGGGCCTAAGGTTTATCACATCGCGCTGCTCCGAAACTACCTGAAAACTACAACAAAGTCACATCATGCTGAACATTTCAGCCACGGTGAGGCTTTGTCTTGCCGATGCATGACTATGGCGCGAGAACATCGCGATACGATGTTCGTGTTGTGCGCAGGCGACATGTGCTAATAATGACTCTTGATTTGGTGTAACTAAACTGAACCTCAGGTTGGTATTGCGAGATTTCAACAATGATGAACATTCTCGAACGGATACATAAGGAGACTGAAAAGCGACCTTCTAGACAAACATCACCACATCAAATCCTCCCATCTTGCCTTTGACAAAACCCAGCATGCTAGTCGCTTTTGGATGCATAGCCTTGGTGCTACTTGCATCGTATGTACCTTTCTCAAAAGACACAAAGAGTTCGGCTTGGCAACTCCTCTTACAGCGTCTGATATCCCAATGGATGCCTCTCTCTCCGGACAAAACTTATACAGCCAGTGCTAGCGATCGTGATGGCAGCGCTGCCGATTCCAAACAATCCCAGGATCCAATGGCCGCTCAGGAACTTCAACTCTACAAAACACTGTATTTCCAGCTACATAATCTGGAGAAGTATCCACAGGTCCTAGCACAGGCACGCGACCTCCTGATCTCTTTGTTTGCCGAAAAGCTTTCTGTTGCGGAGAGCACTGGAAATGGCATACTCTCTTTGCCTAAGTTTGACGCCGCAACTCTCGCACAATTTCTCAAAGCCGAGGACGATAAGATCACTACGCGCTGGGAGAGCTACCTCAAGAGGCGCGAGTCTGGTCTGCCAATGGAGCTCTTCCGAGACTTAGACCATGCCAAATGGTGGCTCAAGCAGATCTCACCTGTCAAATTCGTCGATGGCGCCTGGCTCGGGCACATCCACAGAGTCACAACACCTTTCGCCCTTCGACCTATCACGAAGAAAGCTTGGCACATCATGTCTGAGGAGCTCGGCGATGGAGACTTCACGAAGAACCATGTCTATCTATGGCGCGAGCTGATGGAAGACATTGGCGCAAATCTTTCAGCACCTGATACCGAAGACTTCACCCACCCACGGCACGGACTCGACAAGTTACATGTCTGGAAAGCCGGAGTTGCACAGTTGCTCATATCAATCTTCCCACACGAGTTTCTGCCAGAGATTCTGGGCTTCAACATGCACTTCGAAATGCTGACGTGGGACACGATGCGGGCCATCAAAGAGCTCAAAGAGCTGAAGTTGAACGACTACTACTTCCTGCTTCATATCTCGATTGACAATGCCGATTCAGGTCACACTGCGATGGCTCTGCAAGCTGTGATCGATTACATGAGACACGTACAGAACACGGAAGGCGAAGAAGCCGCGCAAGAAACATGGAAGAGGGTCCAAACCGGCTTTGTCCTCTCCGAACAGTTGGTCACATCCCCTGACGCGCAAGAATCCAGCTGCACCGGACACTCCGCTCCTAACAAGTTCGAAGCTAAAGTTCTGATGATCTTCAAAGCCAAAGCCCTTGTATCTCACAAACTACATTGCGCCTCAAAAGGCAAGATCAAGTCCAGAAAGTTGGTCGATTGGCTCAATCCAGTCGCATTTGAGTCGGATGCATGGCAGAAAGAATTCATCGCAGCCCTCGCCAACTCCAAGCCCTGGGTGCGAAAAGGCGATAGCGCGCAAAGCAAGCTGATGACACTGCTATCTTGGGATGGCAAGATGTTCGGATCGTTCACGCAGAATGAAGTTGATGTTGTCCGAAACTGGATCGATTCGTTGAGCAATTCACCAACCTCAGACATATACTGGGACTTCACCGGTCGTGCATTCAAGTCTTCCTCAGAGGCTTTTCAAAACCTTGACATTCGCTGCGACTACCCAGTGCTGTCTCCAACCACACTGCCATCGTACCAACGCCCGTCGCCGATGAGCGCGGCTGACTTGCAAGCTCCGATAACTTGGAATGGCGCCCTCGATCTCGAAGCCTTGATCCCGCTCTGGTTCGCACATGCTTCACTCCTAGAAGGCTTCGTCGCTTCACCATATCGGACAATCACACCCTCGTCCTCGGCTGTGATCCAGGTCCTGAGAGCCCAATACGGTTTCCTGGCCGAAGGCGAAGGCGTCGCAGGCACTGACGAATACAACCGCAGTGATTGCATCGACCTTGTTGGCCTCGGGAGAGAGATGATAGCGAAAATGCCCTCTGCGACTTGCGTCAAGGATGTGCTCGAGCAGACCTCTGATGCTAGCGTCGCAGAGATACTACATCTTTCGATGAAACCGATAGAGCACAGAGAGTTCTTGCTTGGAATGGCCTGGGCTTTCATAGCCTTGCATGAGCTCATGGCAAGCCCAGCGCACGAAGGTATCCTGTCGCAGGAGAGCGCTGTCGCTTTGAAGGAGATCTCTGTGCGAGAGAAAGCCGGGTTGAGGGTATGTTTGGATGAGATCTCTGGTGACGGGGCCTCTCTTGAGAAGTTCTGCGATGGTTTTGCGTTGGCTCGCGAGAGGATCGCTGCTTGTTTCAACAGCAAAGAAGGCGAACATACGGAGTAAGGCGTTACCGGTCATGCCTTCAATTCCAAGGGGTTGGCGTTGTTATGTTGCCTATTCAAATCGGGCCAATCAGTTGATTGATAGAATATAGTAGATTTAGATTGCACTGTGTGGAGGACGCTTTGTGGTTTCCTTGTGGCATATGCTAATGCTCACCGATATAAGATCTCTTTTCGGAGTCGGGACTTTTGCTGGTGAACATGCTCATTCTCTTATACGACCAATGTTGATACACCATCCTTACATCATCCTCGCTGATCTATTCATCTCGACGCGATGTGCTATGCCATCTTCCACCGTCCGCACAACTCCAAACACCGCCTCCACCACCAATCCCACATAAGCACCCGCCGCGATCCAAAAGGACCAGATAGCCCCATTCCCACCACTAGCCATAAGCGTGCGATGAACCGCGACAACCGTAGCGCCGATAATCGCTGCCGTAGAGCTGACTGCCAAGCTAGGAGCCACTACGATCATCAAACAGCCAGCAGTGGCAATCTGAATAAGCCAGAGGAAGATTAAGGCTAGGGTTATAGCATCGTCTGCGAGCGGCTGCGGAGATGTAGACCAGCCGATGCTGCCTACGAGGAACCAGCAGGATATATGGATCGTGGTGGTCACGAGTATCATGCCCGCGGATTCGGTTGGGCGTGTCCCGAGTCGTTGGTCCTGATGTTTATGAGACATCGCGCCTGAGTGCGACATTGCTTGTTGGTGGTCGAGAGCAGTAGAGAGGGACGGACGGTGAGCTGTCCTACGAGGAGGTCTGTAGTTGAGAAAATCTGTGTGACGTTCTGCGTGGATGTGACAGTATACTCGTTTAGCTAAGGCTCATCAGCAGAATGAGAGGAACAAACAGAAGTAAACCTTTATCTTTCACGAAAGGAGGTGGTCTCAAGATAAACACATGAGCTACCTACCCGCGAATAATCACCCAACCCACCACCTGACCAACATCTCAAGACATAACTACAGTCTGGGCGCCTCTTGGACTACGATAGCCAAGGCATGGCTTACTCTAAGCGTACAACAGGGAGAGACGAGATGAGATAGCCAAGGAACAACAGCATTCTAAACCGTACTACGACGACATGGTTTCAGGTCTTGATCACTCTTCGCCAATATCGTCGGGAATGGCAGCATGTTCCTGGTAGCTGTATCGGATACAAGGGATGGTTGATGTCCTCAAGTCGTGCAGTCGTTGATCTCGAGATCCGGAGAGCGTATTGACCTACGACCTACGGCCGTCAAGGCCCACGACCCATACGGGCTACCAACAAACATCAAAACGATTCAACGACAATGAGAGCACGAAGGACGAGAACGAAGAAAGAAAAGGTTCAAAAATTGATGGGGTGTGGCAAAAAGGGTATATTTGAAGAACGCGCATATCTATCAACCATCACCCGCGCGCCTTTAATTTTCGCGCTCGGGCGCATCAATGGTTTCTGGCGTCGTCGTATCGTAAAAGCCTGACAAGATTCCGAACGCTCAAAACGGACGGAAGTATCGTACTTTTCTGCCACTCCGGGCGGGCGAGAGAGTCTAATCTTTGACTTCAGTCATCGCCGACCCGGAGGAGGCAGTGGTGTTTGTTTCATGCCATCATGCAACAAAAAGGGAATCATGCAAAGGAACGCATCACATCAGGGATATTCGTAGCAAAGAAGCTCAGTCAAGGCACACAGGCGTCAACAGGGCACTCTACTTGAAGACCTTGCCATCGGCAAACTCCATGGTCTTGCCGTTGACCTCGACAGGCTTGTCCCAGGCCCACATGTTGTCAACGAACTCCTTGTCCTCGGCCTTGGTGGGGTCGAGCTTGGTGAAGGTGTAAGACTCCATGTCGGGGGCGACATCGAAGGCAGGCTCAGCCTCCTGGCCACGGATGACAAAGGCACCCTGGATGACGGAGTCGTTGGTCTGGCCGAAGACGGCACCGGCACCGAAGATGTACTTGCGGCTGCCCTCGAGACGAGAGAAGAAGCCACCGATCTGGTTGTTGCTCATGAAGGTGAGGGTAAGCTCCTCATTGTACTTGTAGTCGAAGCGCCAGATCGAGAACTCGTCGAACTTGCAGTTCTCCCAGAACCAGGGAAGGGCGACCTCACGGGTCTCCTCGTTGGAGTACTTGCGCTTCCTGTAAAATCGTTAGTTGTGAACAGTTTATATTCAAGGCATCAAGGGACATACCAGTCGTCAAGGACGAATGTGGGCTTGCCAAGGAGCTCAAGAGGGTGCTTGGCCTTGGGAGCCTGGGGAGCAGCGTCCTCCTCCTCCTCGGCCTCAGCAGCAGTCTTGACCTTGGGCTTCTTCTCAGCCTTGGGCTGGGGAGCAGCCTCGGGCTTCTTCTCCTTCTTCTCCTTCTTGTTCTTGTTCTCAGAGCCAGCCGGGGGCTTGTTCTCAAGAGCCTTCTCGGTGAAGATGGTGTTCTCAACAACAGCCTTGTAGATGTCCTGGCTGATGATGGTGTTGAACCAACGGGTGATGTTGGGGTGGTTGGAGCGCCACTCGGGGTCCCAGAAGAACTGGAAACCGCGGGAGGCAATGCCGGCGGTGAAGATATCGGCAAGAGTGATGCGCTCGCTAACGAGGTAGGTGTTGACGAGGAGGTGGTCCTCGAGGACCTTGACGTTGGCCTCAGTGGCCTTGAGGGCGTCGTCGACGCTCTTCTTGTTGTAGGGGTCACGGCCAATCAAAGGACGGAATGAGGCACCAAGGCCGGGGAGGAGGTGGGCGTTGGCGAAGGACATCCAGCGGAGGATGCTGGCGTAGTCCTGCTTGGTCTTGCCAAGAAGGGTGGTCTTCTCGTTCTGAGAGGTGACTGCGCGAAATCGTTAGCGGATGCTCCGCTGGGTATTCATTTGATTCCATGTGGTGTGCGCGAAGTGCATTTTCAGAGTGTGAAAAAAGTCTCAACAGTAATCTTCAGACAGGGATAACTGTAATTGATAATATTTCTCATCATTGCAAGTGCTTCGACTTGGAGGCCGAGTGTGCTGGAGGTGGTATGCTGAGGACTTACGGTAGATGGCGATGGCAATGGACTCGGTGAGAGTGAAGTTGTCGGCACCAACGAAGGACGGGACGAGACCGAGCTTGTTGATGAGCTTGTAGTCGTCGGAGACGCCCTTGGCGGGCTCAGTGTGAACGAACTCAAGGTCAAGGTTGTTGACGTTGGCCACGGCCTGGATGGCAATGGTGCGGGGGTTACCCTGGTGGAGGTGTTAGTGTTGTTTTCTTGCATATTATTTATTCGAGGCTATGATTCACAGCACCGCGCAAAAGCGGTGGGGTGAAGTCGCAAGCTGTACATACCGGGTAGGAGTAGAGCTTGCCGAAGCTCATTGTGCTGGATTCAATGAGGATGTGAGGGATTGTAGTGTGCCTTCGTCGGCTGGGTATATGGTATTAGTAGGAGAGGGGGGATGTTGTGGTGTGAGAGGGTGAATGTGTGTGTAGAAGAGAAGACTGCACGAGAGAAGAGGGGAATTATCAACTTCAGCAGCTCCGCGGTGGAGATGGCGAACGAATTCTGCAGCAATCCAGTCCGTGCCCAGCGCCAGCCCTTGAGCGTGCTTGGTGCCTGAGTACCTCCACCACTCAACTTCACCTTCACGCCCATTGCCCGCCAGGCTCTCCCGAGATCTCCAGCGGCTTGGCGGAAACATCGAGCCTCCTGCGATTGACGGCGACGACGATACCAGCAGAGGTCGCGCGCGCATCACGTGGCCTGTCTTCTGTGATCACCCTTCCAAATGGAGTCCTCATTAGTCCGATCTGGCCTACGGAGGGCAATTGCCTCATCCAATGCGCCCTCACAACGACAAACCGCCATCTGCCAGCGTCGATGGCTAGCAACACCCACCGCCGAGTCCTCAGGAAGAGAGCCCGTCAGAGCAGCTCGCCCTATACAGTTCTCCCAGGACAAGAACCAGTTTTCCCGCAATGCCCCTCAAGGCCAGTCTCGCTTCTCTAGAGGCGGCCCTCCTCGCGGTGACCGACCCGCACCAAATCTCCTCCTTCAGCGCATCCGCATTGTGCCAGCATCGCCCAGTTACTTCACCGCGACACCGCGCTACACCGATGATTTGCTCAACCTGTCCGACCTCCTACGCAAACACCTGCTCCTTCCTCAACTTCCTCCTGGACAGGCACCCCGAATTGCATGGAAGACATGGGAACAGTACAAGGCCGAGGTCGACGAGCCAGTCAAGGAGACCAGATACAACCGCTTGCTGGAAATCATCAAGCGCCTAAACTACATCCACCCGGCTTTGATTCCCGAAGAAGTGACATCTGCTCTGGAGCGCTTCAAGCGCACTCTGCAACCCTTCCTCAACAAGCCCAAGCCTATTCTTGTTGACCAGCACGGCCGCGCCAGGGCATCAGGAAGGAGAAAGAGCAGCACGGCGTCTGTCTATGTGGTGGAAGGCACTGGTGAAGCGATTGTGAACGGCAAGTCTCTCTCAGAGTACTTTGGCCGTCTGCACGACAGGGAGAGCGCCGTGTGGGCGTTGAAGGCTACACAGCGTCTGGACAAGTACAACGTATGGGCTGTGGCCTCGGGAGGTGGTACTACAGGACAGGCCGAGGCCATTATGTTGGCCGTCTCCAAGGCGTTGATGGCACACGAGCCGGATCTCAAGCCCGCGCTCAGACTTGGTAAGGAAGAGATTCTTATTTTGACTGCAGTGAATAATTTGCTAACACAGTCTTTACAGCTGGTACTGTCGCACGTGACCCCAGGCGTGTCGAGAGGAAGAAGCCCGGCAAGCTCAAGGCTCGCAAGATGCCTGCCTGGGTCAAGCGTTAAGCGCGCAGTTTGTTTCACCATGTACAGAATATGTATTACATACCCGTTTCCACCTTGTGAACATTGGGCTTCGTGCGCTTCATATCTGGCATGTCGACCATTTCAAATCACCAGGAAGTCCAAATGTGGATTGTTGTTCGCCAAAATAATCCCAGACGTGTCAGCGCTGTCAGCAGCCGTCTGGATTTATCCTCCATGCATTGCTTGATCACAACCAGAATCAAACAGGAAAACACGCTGACGAAAAGTGCCGTATGCTCATGGAAAATAATTGCTTTCAATGCACAAAGGCAATGCAAACTCGAGACCACGCAGCGTGAGCTTTCGTCGCTACTTTCGTATTTGCACAATACCCGAAGCCTCATCTCGTTGTTTCCGTAGAATGATCCGTCTCTATGCAGCCAAGAATCGAGCGGCTGGATCCAATACTCGTACTCGTGTCTGTATGAGCCGTCTAGGCCAATCACCTATGCATCACTCTATCATATCCGCAACGAAAGAGGAAGATATGCCGACAAACGTCGTTGCATACTCTTAGCGACACCACCTTTGGTGCGAAGAGGTACTAATTATCGAAGACATAGCGTGCGACCTTTCGTCGCTCATCTCCTACTTGCGTCCAACACGAAGCTCGATCTTGGTATCTCCGTCGAACGATCGAGTGCATTGACTCAGTATCCGTATCCGTGTCTGTAGGAGCTACCCAGGTCAATCACCTGTGATAGCGTTAAACGATCACATCCGAGGTGAAAGAGAACAATATGCTTATGCTAATGAACATGGTCGTATGCTCGTAGGAACGTCACCTTTTCGTGCGAACAGATACTAATTATCGAAAGACGCAGCGTGTGACCTTTTCGGCGGTCGTCTCCAACTTGCACACAACATAAAGCCACATCTGAGTACCTTCGTGGAACGATCGGTATCCATTCACCCAAAGGTCAAGCGGATGGACTCAGTACCCGTATTCGTATCTATAGAAGCCGCCTGGATGAAAGACCTATGCGTTGCTCGATCACACTCGGAAATAAAGATATTGATATGCTGATGAATGTCAATATATGCTCCTAGCAACCTCGGGTCTCGGCGCATATAGATACTTGTTCCCCAACCACGCAGCACGAGCCTCCGTCGCTCATCTCTCACTTACGCGCAACACGAAGCTGGATCTTAGCATCTCCGTGGAACGATCTCTCTCCATACAGCCGCAAATCTCAAGGATAAACTCAATACCCGCACCCGTGAACAACGTCCAGATCTCCGTCGCCAAATGTGGTCCCGGACAATGTTTCCCCGACAGCCTCTCGCAGCCGGCCGTTGTTATTGTCGGCAAATCATGTCTCTGTGCTCGTATCCGTACGACCTCGCCAGGGCATGAATGAACAAAAGACGACGTTTGTTGGCGCAACAACAATGAGCGACAAAAAGACTGCGAGTTAGGGCATGTTGCATTTCCGAAGCTCGCGTAGCCCTTTTTCCGGCGTGTTTTCACGATTAAGGTTCACAAATCCGGGTGCCGATCACCCTGGAAATCCTTCTTCCTTTACTCCATACCCGTAGTAGTGTCTCACTTCTTAACTACCGGTCTACATGGTTTGGTTTTGTGCAGCGGAAGGTCCAGCCTGATTGAGGTGAGCCAAGATGTCGCAAAACGGGGATCGTGACCGTCGAGACGTCGGATATGCTGTGACAGCTGTGTTATAGCCTGCGCTTATGACTTGTGCCGCGGAGATGGGCAGTTTTTGGAACACTGAGAGTTGGGTTTTGGTTGTGGCTAGTCTGTATGGAGGCGTTGTGCGTATCCTGACTCTTTTTCACGATCGGGCTAATGCACGACACTTGCAGCAACGAATTGCCCGGGTAGAGGGCGGAATCGCCAGCGTCCGTAGCCGATGGCATGATGTGGAAGGTTTGCAGGCTGGACCTACCCGATGGTGAGGCGCGAGGAGTATCTGTTGAAGGATTCTCCAGCAAGGTTTCTGGACGTCTGGACGTTCAATCGAAAAGAGGCCTTGCTGTGTTTGGTAGGAGGTGGAGTGGTTTGTAGTAGATGGCTGACTACTGTGGTCGTCGATCTACAACTACTGTACTTCAAAGCGGAAAGCTCAAGATTCATAAATAACTTTCTTGCACATCAAACGTCGTCACAAGGAACCCGTTCAGTCAATCATGTTGCGTTCTCGACGTGTACCGACGTGCTCTTCTTCCTCTTCTGCCGCTCCGTGGCCGCGTGAAAACTTCCCTGCCTGGCTTCCTGGACATCACTTCTAACCTTTTCTTCTTCAGTTGGGTATGCATGCTTGTACATGGTCCATAAGGAGCGTTGGAAGAGGTCGTCCATCGACTCGATCGATCGGCCTTTCATCTCCGGGAGGCAGAAGTAGATGAACACTACTCCCGCATACGTGAGTAAAGAGTATAGCAGGAACGTAGCGTAGCCCATATCAGTGATCATGTGGGGCGTGGCGCGTGTAATGCCGTAGTCGACAATCCAATTGATGAAGAAGCAGAACGACATGCAGAACGAGCGCTAAGGGTCCACTGTTAGCGAGTCAAACCGTCTGAGGGATTTCTAATGCAAGCGCGTACGATTCTGGTTGGAAAGATTTCCGCTGCTACCACGTAGCAGGCTACTGAGTGGCCGAACGACCATCCGAAAGCGTACAGGTAGATGAAAACGATGCCGACGATACCTCCCGCTGGAGTGCCTCCCACGGTACCTTTGGAGACTGCTGGAGAGTTGAAGCGAATGTAGAGAGCCAAGTACAGCATGGAGGTGGCTTGAATCGAGGCGCCGATCAACAACGGAAGACGTCTTCCGACGCGGCTAATTCATGTTAGTGCACGGGGAGGAGAGTTATGCAAGCGTTGACACAAGCTTACTCAACAAGGAAGCCGACGTAGAAGATCGTAGCCACTGTTTTGACAACTCCATACACTCCCTAGATTGGTGTCAGAACTATGAGGGGTGGTGGAGTGCATGGATTGGAACGCCTTACAGTAGTCAAAAGACTGGACGACCCTGGATTAATACCGATGAGCTCGAAGATACGGGGCGCATAGTAGTTCTATCCTATGGTGAGCTTTGATGGCTTTGGATTAAGCATGATATGAGCACACTCACCAAAGAATCAGTGCCGGTCAACTTATGAAACAGAAACAACATCACAGCCTAAGTGAATAAGTATATGATTTTCAGAACAACGCAGAGCTCCGGCTTACCAAAAAGAAGCGTCGGAAGTTGCTTCGATCAGTGAACACGTCTTTGAGAACAACACCATAGTTATGACCCTTGCGTGCATCTTGCTCGTTGAGGAATTGCGCCTCGATCTCTTGAAACTCTGTTTGAACATAAGGATGGTCCATAGGAAGTTTCCGGAGACGTGTAAGGTTTCTCAGTCCTCTGTCGGACTTGCCATGATTGATAAGGTAGCGTGGTGTCTCCGGGACAAAAGGAATCATGATGCACATCAGGGCACCAGGGATGATTTGAATACCTCGAACAAGGTCAGCCGATGTACCAATGCGGCGTCAGCTCGTACATACTCATAGAAGTCCTCCACTGCATATCATCATGCTCAACACCAGGATAGGTCCAGAGACTGACTCCATAGTTGACCCAGAAAGCTAGCATAAGCGATGTGACGATCATGAGGTTGTAGGTAGCGGTCATAGATCCGCGGACCGATTTGGGGCTATTTTCTGCAAGAAACTGGGGCGAAAGCATGCTGCTAGCACCAACGCCCATGCCTCCAACAAAGCGACCAGCCAAGAGCACTCTGTAATCCGCGATCATCTGCATGGCAGCGCCAACAAGAAACACAATACCCCAGGAGAAGACCGACCATTTACGGCCGAGATAGTCGGATGTGGGTGCCGCCAGCAATGCACCCAGCGAGCCACCTGCGGCTAGCATCGAAGCAATGGTACCCTTCCGGTCATCCATCTCCTTCTGAGACAGTCTGCGGAGGTCGAATGCATTTTCGAAAGAAGGCAAAGTCAAGATGCCGCCGATGTTGCCGGAATCGAATCCGTAGAAGCAGCCTGCCCATGCGACTGTGACCAGCAAGTACACCAGCCTGCTGTTGAAAATCTCTTTAGGATCCGTCTTCGCGTCTCTACTGGCCCAGATGGAAGCACCTCCGGCCATAGTAAGGGTATGCTGTGTCGGAGTTGCAAGCCAACTGCAGTAGCCGGTCCGACTCAGGTTGCCTGGATATCTCTTGATGCCTTTGTCATGGCTTGAGGTCTCGAGATGGATGCATCTCGTCGCGCCACTCCTCAGCTTCAAGCACTCAACAAACACTAATTTGCGCCTCCGGGAGGCTTGAAGAGCGGGCCTAAGGCTCCTTGAGCCCAGTTCTCCTCACCGCGTGGCCTTAAGGTTTGGGTTTGTGGGGGATCTGTGAACAGCTGCTTTTTTTGTGACGAAGGGGTATGAGAGTTCTGCCTCGCGACGGATGGACTCTCCGAGTCGAGCGTTTCACCGCACGATCCGCACTGCCCTGTCTCCATCTCTCTCCGGGGCCCGGCAGAAGCCTATAGCGAGCGCGTTATTACACTTCTTAGCTTTCCCGGACTTAGTTTCATCTATTACCCTTATCCGACTTCCGTCTTTATCATATATACCTATGTCACGCCGCCCGTAGAATAGCCCCGACCCGACTGTATCAACACACAATCCTTCATCCTTTGAGGGGAAGCCAAGACTCTCGCGATAACTTAAGGCGTGACAAGGACTCCCCGACTTCCGGACTTCGAGCGACATGGGCAGTTATGGCGACGACATCTTGGTCGCAGACGATGATAGCGTGCTCACACTAACAGAAAGCCCATTTCGCCACTCTATGAGTTTCATCCCATCCACTACAGCTCAATGTCACGCCTCCAACCTGCTTCTTTTGGATAACGGCGATGTGCTTTGTGCTTGGTTTGGCGGGAGCCAAGAAGGCAAGAAAGACATCAGCATCTACACGGCACGTCTATCCTCAAGAACACGGCAATGGTCAGACGCTCAGCAGGCAACCTTTGATGGCACAAGAAGCGAACAGAACCCTGTTCTCTTCAAAACTCCCTCAGGAGAGCTCTGGCTTATGTACACTTCACAAAACAACGGAGATCAAGACTCTGCGGTTGTGAAGCAACAAACCTCTCGAGACGAAGGCCGAACTTGGAGTTCCCCAACGATCTTGTTCTCAGATCCTGGAACCTTCATCAGACAGCCAATGATCATCCTTGACGGTGGCGAGTGGCTCATTCCAACCTTCAAGTGTCGCACCGAACCAGGCACACGCTGGGTCGGAAACGATGACATCTCAGCAGTACGAGTATCGCACGACCAAGGCAAGACCTGGATCGAAAGGGAGGTGCCCAACAGCTTTGGTGCGGTGCATATGGAAGTTCAGCGTCTTAAAGACGGCAGCTACCTCGGCCTTTTCCGCAGTCGGTGGGCGGATAACATCTACATTGCGACTTCGCCTAATGCCTTGGACTGGACTGAACCAAAGCCTACCGCCTTGCCAAATCCTAACTCAGGCATTTGCTTTGGCGTCCTGCCCTCAGGTCGAATCCTAGTTGTCTACAACCATTCCTCCAGAGCGAAAGCTGTCGGACAGCGTGAAGGTCTATACGACGATGTTAAGGAAGAAGGCGACGATCGTCAAAACCAGCAAAGCAAGCACGAAGGCAGGCAGGCATTTTGGGGCGCTCCTCGTGCTCCACTATGTCTTGCATGGAGCGATGATGACGGAAAGACATGGGATCGTCGGGTCCTGGAAGAAGGCGACGGCTATTGCATGACGAACAACAGCGAGCAAAAGCTCAATCGCGAGCTATCATATCCCAGCATGGCATTGTCCCCGGATGGCATGGTGCATATTGCATTTACATTTTGGAGGCAGAAGATCAAGTATATTCAGGTGTCGCCTGGAGACATCTTTTCCTAGTCTCTTAGATCAGAGCTAGTATTTACACAATTAATGTCTTATTGAACCAGGAATCATCGCTTTGAGTTACCAATCTCAGGCCTTCTCTGCTGTCTGGTCGCCGCCTGCCTACTTGCAAGCTTAGAGAAGCTTGCAAAACTTTGGGTTCAGACCCTCACAACTTCAAGCCGGAGTGTAGGTGTAATAGATGGGCGTTCAGTGTCTTCCGGCTCTTGACCTGCTAAGGACGGCCACCATCCTACTCGATCGACGAGAATGAAGTCTGAGGAAGCGGGACTGATAGCTTCACGCTACCACTTGCATGCAAGTCACCGTTCTGAGGGACCAGCTTCTCGCTACCACCCGAAGGTGGCTCAAGTTACTGGTCGAGATGGTATTAGTTGTAGCCGCGCTACCACTTGACCAAATATATCCCAAAGTTCTGTGCTGACGTAGGGCCGAGTTGTTCAGCTTATGTGAGTGAGCTATGCATGGACGCTGGCGAGTTTCCTAAGTCAGGCTTTCCTTTGTTTGCCTTTCTGCTGCGCAACGATCGAAAGTAAGAGGATTGCGAGAACACCCTCTGGAAATAGCCATACGAAGCATTAAAACGAATACACTTGGTTCTGGCATCGCGCTTTCAAGCATTAAAGAGAAAATGATGTCGAGCCCCAAGTCGCTCAGATTACACCATGGCCATGGACAAGCGTATCAGGGTTGAGACTGTACAATGTCCAGCTGATATTCCCGGATGATGGCGCCACTCGCGGCGGTCTCGCCTGTCCGCTTGCAAGTCTGCAGTAACTACACAATCGAGAACAATGCCCCCGGTTTACAATCGAACACTACCACTGTTCCAAGGAGTCTAGGCCTCCCCACGTTCTAGAACGCTGCGACTTCCAAATCACGACTGTGTAACGCAAGCGTTCTTTGTTAGCAGATCAAAGCAAACAACTGTCCTGCAGCGTATGCACTGTAGTAGTACAGAAAATGTAAGTTCGGGTCGATATGCCGATCATCTGCTGTTCCTGTGTGTCCGCAGAGTTCGAAAGATGTGGGTGGTAGATAGAGTTTAGGTACCGATCACAGTCCGCAAAGCCTAAACTTTTGCGGAACAGCTTGCAGTAGCTTGTACAGTAGTATCACGCGCCGACCCGCTGTGACGACCAATTCTCCTGCTACTGCACATAAACATCCACAGCATAGAAACCTACATTCTCCATTGTTCGTGGCGGAGGTGATGGAAGACGTCTGTACCTCTTTTCACGACTACCGCAGTCCTTACGATGGACGGCAGACGGACCACCAACCGGAACAAGGAGGAGACCAACTTCAGTTTCGTGCACATTGAACGGCCGGTTGATCAGCGTGTCCGGCGGCAGGTCAAGTCTCATGTGAGCCGTCTGCAGCACCGGCAAGAACGAGAGCGATAGTTCGCCGTAAAAACAGCAACACATTCTAAGGATCTCGATAAATCTTCCGGAACAGCCGCTTCGAGCACTCGCGAATCATCCGAATCGACCGCCGACTCGCAGACAACACAAGAAAGCAATCCCGGGGAACGGTCTGCCATAGAGAAGTCCTTCTCAACTGGCTCAGTGGCTTTCAGGACAATTGCTCTCAAGGATACCAAGAACCAAGTCGGCAAAAACATCGCCGGGCTCAGGCTAGACATATCTAACGTCATGAGTTTCTATCGTATGATCTCTATCATACAAGCCCAAGATTTCGATGCTCAATATGGCGAAATCACACCTGGTGTGATATCCTGGGAGAAGTTTTACGCATATATCTTCACCGATCCTATGCTACTCACAGTCGCTATTCTGTTGACAATTCGCCACCAGTTCGAGGTCTTCGGTCGAGACTCTTCCAGTCGGAGCCCAGACGGCGCGAGAATTCTCAACATTGAGCGTTTCCTTCTGAGAAGCATTAATGAAGCTCTACGGGATCCAGTGCGTAGCGTATCTGATCAGATGTTAGTTGCTGTTATTCTCTACGGCGCTTACGAGATCAAACACGGCACGGGCGAACGTTATCATATTCACATGCGTGGGCTGTTGCAGATCATCGCTCTGCGAGGAGGACTACGCGAAATTGGTCGGCAGGACCCATATACAGAACGTCTTCTACTTTGGCAGGATGCGAACACCGCACAGCTGGCTGGAATTGAAAGTTACCTAGGCAGATTAGACAACAATCTCGGAGCCTCGTCCCTACCACGGTCAAATTCTAAGATATATCGATTGCGGTAGATTAGACCTTTGAATCTTCAAAGATTAATCGACGTCTTACTCCGACCGCATCAAACCCGGCGCTGATGGATTCCTTCCATGCAAGCTGCAAGCAGTACTGCAAGCATTCAAACTTCTAACTCGTCTGCCCGCAAAACGTTCTCAGTCTTAAACACAACCGCATCCTTCGCAAAGAATGGCGAAAGCAAAGCGGTGTCCCAGTATAACCACACTTCCTTGAAATGCAACCCCTCGGGTGTCTGCTCACTACCGCTCTCCCCAACAATCGCAATCATGGTCATCGGGATCCTGACAACAGGCTCCTCACCCTTGTTCCCTAGAAGCCAAAGATTCCGAGCATTCTGAGCGTAGAACTGGCTGGTCTCATCGTCGCGCTCAATCTCAACCAAGTGCACCCAATCGTGGCGAATGTGTTCGAAAGCGCAAAACAGCTTTTTCATCCACGCCCACGTTTCCTCGCCGCCGTGGTAGACGGAGTTGTTCTGGTTGTGGAACGTCACGTCTTCGGAGTAGAACTTGAGGCCGGAGCCGACGTTGTAGCCTTTCGAGTCGACGGTTGCGACGCATTGCTGTAGGAACCTTTGGGTCCGTGTTGATGGGCCGTCATTCTCCCACTGGGCTCCAGTGATGTGACTGATGAGTTTGGGCATTCTGCAGTGCTGGAGGTTTTGTCGCCAGGTTGTCGATGAGCGGTAGCAGTTTACCAGGTGGTCAGAATGTAGAAGACAAAGCGAGGAGGCATCGAAGGATTTTGGAGAACGATCGGGGTCGATTCTGGATCGCTTGCGCGGATGCATTGTGACACTGGGTCTCCCCTTAGACCCGCTGCCACCATCGAGCTATGATTATATAAGTGTAACGACATCTGAGCCGCGGTGTTAGACAAGGATCTCCAAAGCGGAGTTAAACCATGATCGTTGGTACAAAGGTGGAGTCGGAGGGTTTCATTGCGGTGATCAGTAATCGGCAATTGTTTCAACGCATCCCAAGTCTAGTCAATCTGCCTCATAAAATATATCAGCTTTGAGGTCTGCCGAGGCGCCAGCATAACTTTATCGCTTGTAATCAAGTAGCTTTATCCGAATAGCCGGCTGCAAGGGACGTTGTCTCGACTTTGACTGCAAATCCTTACTGTTTGAAGTATATGAAAGGAAAGATTCCCAGGTACTCGGTTCAATCAACTCGAGACTGTCGTAGCTTCCAAATATTGTTGGAATCAGCTCACTGTCTGTTCGTTGACCGAGTCTCCCGATATGATGTATTGAGTTTGGACATGAATTAAGCATACGTAGCAGTGTTCTATACGCCAAATCAGCACTTTGCAAGCTACTCTATCTGTACATCGCCAAGTCGTATCGTTCTCAGCCGCCGCACCTATCAGCCTCTAAAACCAGTCCGAGTACTGTCCCAGCACCTCACCAGCGCGGATCTCGTCGTGAATACCACTCAGCTGGTCGAAGTGGCTGGCCATCTTCAGACCACGCAGCCTCTCAGCCTCCATCATCTCCCACGTCCAACTCTCATCTTCAGCCACTTCATTCGTGACCTCAGCACCGCCGAGCTTCGAAACCACCTCTTCCGCTACCAGCACCGGGCGGCTTTCGAGAGTCTGCGTAGGTGTGCCCTCAGCAGCAGTAGGTACGACTGAATCCTCCGTCCTAGGCGGCAGACCGACACCCGCAGGCCTCCTAGGAAGCAGTCTCGACCGCTCAAGGATGATCTCCGGGTTGACTGTGAGTCTGCCCTTCTTCATCACGTATCGTGCAATACTCGTAGCATAGACATGCTTCTTGAGATCCTCCTCCTCGTCGCTCTTCTTAGAATCCCTCTTGCCCTTCTTCCACGGCTGCAGCACGTACGAGTCGGGCTTGATTGCGCCTTTCTTAACCACGTGCGACACCAAGTACAGCCACTTCCTGTCCCAGCTCAAAATCCTAGTGTATACTTCGAAGCTCTGCAGGGGCGGGATCTCGCGCTGGAAGAAGCAACCAATGGCACCGAGAGCAACGTAGTATTTTCCCTTGACAGCGCGGACCTCGGCGGGAAGGCCTTCTTCGTCACCAGCGTTGAGGCGTTGGAGACCTGTGCGGATGACGCTGCCCATGTAGTGAGCGCGAGCGACGTCGAGATCGGCGAAATAAGTGCTGTTGGACTTGTGGAGGTTGTAGTCGCAGTCGTAAGGAGTGTTGAAGGAGGAGGTGATCATGGGCGCAAAGAGATCGCGAGGCGTGCGCTCTTGCTTTTGGATGAAGATCTGGTAGATGAGGCCTTTGAAGACGCGCCACTGTTGGAAAGAAAGGCCATGTCAGTGAATTGTTCAGTCTTTCGTCTCGTCTTCTTGAAAGACCTCTAAAGTTTCTGGAGAAGTAATGTCTGGTAAGAACGTACATGCCACATGAACGGGAGGTTCTTCAAGTTCAGCAGCGCATACGCGACTACTAGTAGGCGCAACATCTTGCCTGTGGCTCCTCTGTTCAACAGTTCTGCAAAGCGATATCGTAGGGCAGGAATTCCTAGGATGGCAGCCAGACTGGCGCCGAAAGTGAGAGTCCCCGCGACCATCGGGAGGCGCTGCACGGCCGACATGGTGGGGCGGCGGGATGAGAGGGTTGACAGTTGGTTGAGGAGAACACAAATAATCAAGGGGGAAATGCGAGCATGGTGTATGATCTTGATGGGATACAGTACTAGGTAGCCAAGCGAGCTGCCTTCCCTTGGTGTCTCTTGTCGACACGCTTGCTCAGCCGCGTGTGCTCAAAGGAGCACGAGGCTGATAACTCAAAACATTTGGGCCGAGGCACGGAATGTGCATCCTCCGTGATCGTAGGGCTGCAGCGAAGAGCCGCATATGATTGCAATTATGAGCACGTGACCAGTTCGGCATCTCCCTTTGCGGAGACTACCTAAGGTAAGGTAGGTAAACAGACGTCTTGAACCAGACCCAACACGTGCTGCCAAAGCCTCCGCCTCTTGCTATCAACAGAGGTATCGAAATCATCGTCAGACTCGAAATTCATTACTGCATCACCGGCGAATCTTTAACTTGCGCCACACAACGAAAATGATGCATAATCAAGACCTCAACCGTGTCTGTATGGCCAGGAGGAAACACAGGGGAGAGAGTCCTTTCCTTACCCTGACCAAGGCCGATAAGGAGCGCGCCCGGAAATTGTTCTGGGGCTCTATAGCTGTTGAAGCTACCTTGTGGCTCGCGTGGGAGGTTTATTGGTCACGAAAAGCAAATATAGAACCCAAGCAACAACAAGGAAAACTGTCGCAAAAAGATGAGGTACGTATTCAGCAGGCATCGTAGTACAGGAGAGACTTAGTTCTACTTTTATCACGGATTCACGATTGTGTGAGTCCATTAGTATCACCGGTAACATCGAGTTGTAAGTATAAGCCTCTACCCGAGCAGTAAGTACATCGTTAACCATGTAATAGAAACACCTCTATCAACATCCCACAGCATCAACAAAGCCAATTTTTCTTATCGCAATATGGACTCAAAGATAAAGCAATCATTCTGTCGGGCGTTCACTCTGCTTTGGAAGCCTGCGTCTCTCGAGCGAGCATCTGACGAAGTCCTGGACCTGAAGAGGGATCGCAATCGCATCGTCGGCCTTTGTCGTAGCACTTGGTGCAAAGATCGAACGCGTCATCACGGCAAACGCAGCAGTCTGTAAACATGCGTGGTCAGCATACTTGCTCAACGTTCGATGGTCCATCAGGCTGTTGGAGGAGACTACTCACGCATGAAAGGCCCATTGGCAATAGCGCGGCTGCACGCGTTACATGCGATCTTGCTGGGGCTTTTCGCTCTTGCGCAAGTCGACTTCGATCCCTTGTCGGCTTCGAAGGTGTGGCTGTAGCCCTTCAATAGCAATTCGCTATGGACTTCGCCAATCGCCTGTGCGGCCACGAAAGCTGCTGTGCTACTGGCAATATCTCCACCAGCAATAGCACCAGCTGCCGCACTCGAGCCGCTTCCAGACTGCGCGACGCCTCCGTCAATTATACCAGCACCCACTGCATTCCCGATTGCACATGTGATAGCAGCGAGAGTCCAGTCTTTAACACCAGCTTTGTACAGTGGCTCGTGCTGCCGAAGCAGTTCTCCTAGGACAAATTTCAGTTTGCGATGGGCAACATGTCCTTTGCGCCATGCGGCGCCGCTCACTGTCAGACCGAAGCCGCTGGTAAAGAAGGATGCCACAACACCGTTGAGGAAAGTGTAGCCTGCACTAATCCGCCCAACGGTCTTCTCGTGCTCTAGCCGGTGCAGCTCTTGAATGGACTTGTTCCGGAATGAGTCACGGTATGCGGCTCTTTGTTCGTCGTTGAACCTGAGGAAGTTTTTGTAGCCGAGAACCATGGTTGTCGATCGTACATGTGTTTGTGTCTCGGGGATAAGGTGCGTCGATTTCTGTGTGTGAATTTTGGGGAGAAACGTGCCACAAACGGTTCCGCGGCTGGCTTGTTATACACCACTCTCAGGCCGAGCAAACGTGGCGCAGGTCATGTTGTGCTTCCTGGAAGCTCGGTGTTGAGGGCGGTGGCGCACAAGATCGAAGAGGCGGCATAGGGGTGACGCGTGTGTTGTTCCCAGCAGAGCGGCACCGTCTGACCAGTAGTTTTAACGATGCATTGGTGAGGGTGTGTGTCGGAAACTTGGAGGTGCAATCAAGCACGATCAGGCTGAATGAGGCGTTGTCTTCAGGACGGCGGCCAAGTCTTGGCATATCACCTGCCGCTGCGAGGCTTTGCATCAGAGCCGCCCGGTAGGATGGCTACGCTCGCTTCGGGAAGGCGTTGATGCACAGGTAGCTGGAACCGGCTCAGCACAACATCTCGTCAGCGCAGCTGCGTGTGCATAACTCGATTCCAGACCTTTCTTGGCCGAGTATCAAAGAGAGGCAGTGCTTTGTACTGAAGTAGAGCTGTCAAACTGGATGGAGAATGTTTTTGCCACTGGCGAGCCTCATCGGATGGTGCCTCGTTGTCATGTCGTTCTCGCAAAGGCATATTTTCTTCTAGCTGGTATCCGAATTTCTTTCGGCGGGCTCCAAGTTCTACATGTATTCTTCCCCTGACGATGTCGTAGGAAACGACCAATTTGCTCTCAGGTACCCATAATCATGGAGCCGGTACCAGGCGCAAAAACTAGCTGTCAGCCAATTCCCGTTGCAGAAGTCTACGGGAAAGACAAATATCAACACGATATCAGAAACCAACAACCACACATAATCTGTAAATCTGCCATTACGGTTTGGTATTCCTAACCAGGGGCAGATAGTGACCGCGAACCACATCACCATTGAGGGTGGCGGCCGAGAGCAAGACTGGAGTCCTGCGAACAACAGGGGGACGCGAGCTCGTATCATCCACGAAACTAACTTCATTCAGCAACAACCAACGATTTGGGAAGGGCTGCGACGAATGATAGCAGACTGCATCAACACGAGGCAACCTTTCCATCATACTCGGTGTACTTTGCCGCATCAAGCAGCCGACGTCAGCCGTAAGCCTCAGCCACGAA
Organism: Cladosporium sp. D2B6; assembly: GCA_023627725.1. Taxonomy (NCBI): domain Eukaryota; kingdom Fungi; phylum Ascomycota; class Dothideomycetes; order Cladosporiales; family Cladosporiaceae; genus Cladosporium; species Cladosporium sp. D2B6. Next base: position 1,842,895 of record JAMAHV010000004.1, read on the forward strand.
TCCTCAGCTGAAATGTGCCAAGCATACCAAGTATGAAGCACATTTGATCAACGCGCTTCGATGCTTTACATTTGCTTGGTAGTATCGCTGGATGTTACGTTTCATGGCATCTGTTAACATGAAACCGGTGTGGTACTATCATGGTGGCGATTTGTACTCGTGTGGCTAAGACCAAGAGATGTCCTTCGGATTGCGGTGTCCGCTCTACGCTGTTATCGACCCGCTTGAAACCTGTTCGGCGTTGCTATAATCCCACTTGGCTCCTGAAGCTGGCAATCGTCCTACGTAGAATGTTCTCGCGGCATCGGGCATGATCGTACGGTTGTATAGTTTATTCAACCAAACCTCCTCAAGACACGGCAGCTGTATTGCGGCTGAGCTGAACTGTGTAGGCTCTGCAAACGTCAATTGACATCTCGAGCTACATCCGGTGCTCGACTTCCTCGCTCATAATTGATTTTCCGATGCTAGTATCGGGCTACTCATCCCACGGCGAGACGAGTCTAATGATCAAGCCGGACTTTAGGGTGTCTATGTACGCAGAGGCAAGGCCGTATGTATATATTTGAGCATCAACAGAATCCAAAGCCCCCAGGAAACCTGGAACAGCGACTTCTACCGCCATTGGTCATCGCACCGTCCATGTATCTCACTTCGTTTGTACGGCCATGCATCCACTTTCCAAACCTCCGAGCGATCAACATTTTCTGTGACGCGAACGCCGCTATCCGTCTGCAACCTGGCAATTAGCCCATGATGTCCAACGAGCCGGTTCAGGGGCTATGCTTCACGACGGAACTACAAGAATGACGCACATATCAAAATCTTTGGTTTTTGATAAAGATTGAGCTCGGCACTTCATACTATGATGTAACGACTACCAATCGTTACTCACACAAGATAGAACTAAGATAAAGGACACGACTTCCGGAGGTCCCTTACCTATCACTATCACATGAGAGCTGGTTCGACGCTTCATCCCGAGCGTTGCTATGCGTCTGCAGGCTGACTCGCAAACGTACGTTGTGAAGCTTCCTATCGTGACAGAATGAAACCGACGTCATCCACAATCACAAACGAGAGTGCGCCATTGTCCATACGAACGACCATATGCATACGCCAACCAATCTCTAAGCGTATGATAGGCCATACCGTCCGGATGTTGGTACCCGCGCGCCAAACAGGCAACAGTACTCAGCGGTTTCGACCCACAGCACATTACGTACTGCAGCGTGATGAGGAGGCCAGAGCCTGATGATAATTTGTGCTAGTGCAGTATTCATCCCAATTGGGCGTGCTATTTCACTAATTACACACCGACACAAAGTCTCCGTGTGCCCATGGAGGGCATGAGATGGTGTTGGCTGATGGCATGATGCTATCACGAAACACCATCCCGGATATGTGCAGACAGTCGAACTATCTAGCGTCCACCTCATGTTTGTAGGTTCGAAGCTCCGGTGTTCTGCGCACTCACCCCTGGCAACTTCAAAGACGCATCACCCAATATTGTTTATCTACGGTATCGTCGCATACCGCACTTCTTGCTCAGAGGCTGGGCCTGGCTAGCGACATAGGCGTCGGATGCGTGCATGTTTGCGCTAGGTCAGAGCAGCTCATGGCATCGCAGCTCTTTGGAAGGTCTATATTGTATATCATAGTACAGTGTGATGGCATGCCCGCAGGTTCAACCACCACCACCTTGAATATCCCCTCTCGGCCGGCTTCATCTCTGCGTTTTACAATCTAGCGGAGCACAACATCAAATCATGTCCAACCCCAACAACCTCCAGATGGTACCAGTCCGTGGACAGACCCAAGCAGCAGCGCCCGATCAAGTTCTCAATGAAGGTGTACCGCCCTATCATCAAACCCGCCCTAAGACTCGCAACGAACACCTATACGAAATGGCCTGGAGAGAAATCGATGGCCATCAACCCGAATCCACCAGATTCAACGCAATCTTGGACGAAGCAAAAGTCCAGCACCAGATTGTTTTGGATATCTCGAGAACTCTACGCACACAGAACAAAAGCTACCACAATACGAACAACAGCCTAGACACACACTGCAGAAAACTCACGAGCACCATTTCCGTGCTGGATCGGGATCTCAAACAAGCCCAGGGTCATGGAGATGACGCCGAACGGCAGAAGATCGAGATACAACAGCGACTTCACACCAGAAACGAAGAGTTAGCAGAATCCGTAGCTACGGCGGAAGCGTTAAAGCTCGAGATTGAAGCACTTCAGGTTCAGGTCAAAGATGTGGAGCTACTCAAATTCCAAGTCCAGGATCTGGAGTCATCGGCACGAGATGTTCAGCAAGCGAAACAGGACGCTGAGGCGCATTTCGAAGAGCAGAGATCCAAGTGGGAAGAAGAAGTGGCAGAACTTAAGGCCAGCGAGAAAAATGCGCTCGAAGCCACCCACCTCCTCCAGCTCAAATACGACACGCTTGCTCAGGAGAAGCAGCAATTGCAGGAAGGCTTCGAGCTGTCTGGAAGAAACCAGAAAGAAGCCCTCGCAAAGGCTAGCGAGGAGCACAAAAACAGTGTTTGTCAGCTCAAGATGAATCAGCTAAGACAGGTCAGGGAAGTGAGATCAGACTGTAACGCAGCGCATCAAGAGCAGGTCAATCTCAGCACGTTGAAGTATGCAGAGATCATGAAAGAGAAGGATTCCGCCAAAGCAAAAGAGGTCGCTAAGCGGGATGAACTACAACGAGCCTACGACAAGCTGGAACAAGACAATGCGAGCACACTGGAGAATCTACGCACCGTACAAAGTGAGCTTGAGGCATCTACTAGCGAGGCAAGTGAATTGAAGGCTCAAATCGATACGAGGGAGGGCGATCTCCACCAACTCCGACAAGAGCTGAACGAGGCCAAATCGGAGGTAGCTGGCCAGAAGAAGAGCCTGGAAGCGGTTCAAGAGGACTTGTCGACGCTACGCGAATCTGCAGCTCGAGAGAAGAACGAAATCGAAGAGACGCGAGCTACCTGGGATCGTGAAAGAGGGAATGCTTCGAGAGACAAGAGAAAACAAGCAGCTATTCAGAAGCGCCTAGTTGCGGACCTCGAGATATCGCAAACGGCTCTTGAAACATCGAAAACCGCCCTTGAAACAGCGCAAAGTGCGATAGAGACGTCGGCTGCAGAGAAGGCGCGAGCCGAAGAGAAGTCGATTGCATTTCAAGCGCGGGTCGAAGAGTCAGAGAAGCAATCGGCTAAACAGCTACTGGAGGCCCAGAGTGAAGCAGAAGAGCTACGTTTAAGGCTAGAGCAAGCAAAAGTAGCAGCAGATCGGTGGAAGAAGACTGAGGAGTTTTTCGCAGGTTTCGGACCCTCTAGAGGTCCTAGCGATGATCCCGACAACCTGAGTAGAGCTGCTCTAATAGAGCCGACGTCCCCTAGTAGCTCTACTTCTGTTATGCAGGAAGGCAGTAGGAAACGGATAGCTCGACCTCTAAGTAGCGAGCTTCTACCTAAGATACCTCGTATATAGCTCCTCTATCTCCCTAGTTTAGTTACGCTTCTACGCGTACTAGCCTAGACTAATTATATTTCCTAAGACTAAGTTTAGGACTATATATAATTCTCTAAGCTATATTAGATATAGCGTAAATACTGCTAATAATTAAGATTACTATATATTTATACTAACTTAGTTCTAGTACTTACTTAACTATAATCTAAGATTCTCTTAATTAGCTCTTATTCTTTCTAGACTCTTTAACTAGATAGTTATAATACTTCTATAAGACTTAATAAATGATTAAACCTTAGATTAAGACTCTTCTATTAATTAATAGAGTAAAGAGTTTAATAAATAGAGGAAGGTAGCTAACTTTTAGCTATATAAAAGATAATATATTAATTAATTTTATATATAGAATTCCTAAGAAGTAAAATGAATATATTAGGATTAGAATAATTAGATTTCGAGTTTTATATATTTTAGTCTTATAGATACTAAATAATCTAATTTTAAAAATAGAATTTAAAATTATTTATTCTAGAAACTCTCTACTTAGGCTAGATATTTACTTAGTTTTACTTATACTAGCTAGATATATATTAAAGTAGAGCTAACTAGTCTAAGAGTAATCTATAATACTTAATAATAACTTAGGCTTATAAAAAAGTAATCTAGGCTTAATATAATAGTAGAGGAAAAATTAATTAAAATTAAGATTATAGCTAATATAAACCTTATATTTTAAGATCTTATCTTTAGAATTAGAAAATATAGCTAATTAGTAAAGATTTACTCCTTAACTTCTAAAAGCCTAAGTAAGTAAAATAACTAGAAATAACTAATATTAATTAAGTAATTTCTTTTCCTTATAAATTCCTTCTTCTTTCCTATTCTTATGAAGCTCTAGAATAAAACTAATCTAGACCTCTCTACTAGGAATATTACTAGTTAATTTAGTACCTCTTAATCTACTTCTTAAAATTGCTTTAAGAAGGCTAAAATATATTTTAAGAGTTCTAAATTATAATAATTACTTATTCCTAAGTAAAGAGGAATAATCTATTATCTATATTAATAGAGCTTCTAAGCTTATAAGCTCTATTACTTTATTAATCCTTTTTAAACTAATAATTAAAATCTATAATAAATAATAATCTATACTTTCTTCTTTTCTTATTTTAATAGTATTTTTTAATATAGAATAAAATCTAGATTTCTAATTTATATAGTTTTAAATCGATGTTAATATATTCTAAGCTTAAAATATACTAAAATAATAGAAAATAATGATTTTTAATTGTTAATAGATATTCTAATTACCTAATAATAAGATTCTTATATTTTTATATTATTAATTTTAAGATTTTAGGTTTTAGTTTAAATCCTAAACTTTATATTCTTAATTAGTCTAGTTTAAGAGATTAGGTAGTTCTATCTACTAAGTAGTAAGATATAAATTTTAAAAATTATAATAAGCCTTCTAAGCTTAAAGGCTCTATTAATTTAAGTAATAAAACATTCCTTCTTAATAGGAATAAGTAATTATTATAGTTTTTAGCTAATAGTATATATCTTTATTTTTATAGAATATTAAAGAAGAGTAAAAAAAAAGATATTAAAATATTTAATGATCTATATAATAGGTATAATTAGTTTAGTAAATATAGCCTCTAGAGTATATTTTAAGGCTTTAATAGAATAAGTAAGTAGAAGGAAAGAAGAAGGAATTAAAGAGAAAGAGAGAATTATTAAAATAATATTAGTTATTTTTAATTCTTTTACTTATTTAAGCTTTTAAAATTTAAGAAGTAAATCTCTACTAATTGGTTATATTTTCTATTCTTAAAAATTAGATTCTAAGATATAAGATTTATATAAATTTTAATCTTAGCTAGTTTATTTAATTAATTATAAAGATATAATACTTTAAAAATTTAACTTTAAATTTTAAAAATAGAGACCTAGTTCTAAAAATACTAATTAAATCTTTTAAAATTAGTATTTAGGGCTAATTCTCTAAGAACTAAGAGAAAGAGATATAATATTTAAAATAGCTTATTAGGATTTAGCTAATTAGCCTTAACTAGTAAGATATAATCTTATAATTTTTTTGAATCTTAAATCCTAATAACTTCCTTTACTAAACTGCTTCTCTTACTACTATATTATTAGAGTATGATTTTTAAAAATATATTATTTGTTAGTTTTAAGCTTCTAAAAACAGATCTAACTAGGGTACTATTCTAAAAAGGCTAAAAGGTAGCTACTACTATAGTATATAGAGATTTATTTCTATAGATCTAGCTAACTAGCTCTAAATAGCCTTAAAATCTATAACTTATAAAGACTAAAAAAACTATAAAAAGATTACTTTTCTCTATTAGCTAGGTCTTTCTTTTACTATATTAATAGTATCTTCTTAATATAGTAATATAATTTAGCTTAAATCTATTAGATTAGCTAAATAGATATTATAACTTTTATACTTAGTCTTAATTAGAATTAATCAGATATATAAAGGAGGATCTAAAAGTATAAAAAGGCTATAGAAATTATCTAGATAATACTCTAGAAAATTTAAGATCCGAAGAGATATTATTAGTATAGTAAGTTAATTATACTTAATAAAGGAATATTTAATAAGCTAATTTTAAGAGTTGTAAGTAGTTTATAACTTATTATATATTAAAACTATATTAATTTAAAGTAAGCTATTGATTTAGAGATATAGATAAGAGCTAGGATATAGAGATAACTTTTTAGAGATACTATATCTCTTTAATCTATCTTATTTTTTATTAAGAATATAAATATAGAAAAAAGTTTAAAAGAAGAAGTAATTTAGATTTAAGATTTAAAGATTTATTAAGCTAAGGCTAATTAGTTAAAAGAGAATAATGCTAATCCTAATATTATAATAGTAAGAGAGGCTAGCTAATAGGAGATACTAGCTAAATATTTATATAAGTTTAGAATATAATACTTTAAAAAGATTAAAGTCTACTAATTAGGCTAGATAACTAAATACTATACTTAGGCTTTACTACTTAGATATATATTATAAGTTTTATACTTAGTATTAACTTTAATCTTAAACGTAACTGGTTTTCTCTATTAAGTAGCTTTTCTTATTATTATAATAAGTTAAACTATAATTAAAGTATTTTTTACTTTTTATAGAGAATCTAAGGTTTTTATCTTATAACTCAATAGACTAGTTAGTATCTTAAATAATTAGTCTCTATTTTTTAGTTTTAATTTCTAATTCTTAAATTATATAAATATTTATTTTTAGTTTTTAATTTAGTATATTAGCTTTATATATTAGAAGTAGGATTAAGAAGTTTAAATCCTCTAGAACTTACTTAAAGTAATTAGATACTTATAATTTCTAAATAGATTTAATAATAGCTTTAGAATTTACTTTAATTTAGGCTTATTATTAAGTATACTAGATTATCCTAAGACTAATTAGCTCTAAAGAGAGCTAACATTAGTGTAGGGGAACCGGGTTTGTAGGAGAAGCAGGTCGAAATTTTGAGTTTCGAATTTTAAAAATCAAAAACTCCTCAATTAACGCCTATTTTGAAATTCTGATTAAGCTAATTTATCCTCGCTATCTTCTTCTTCCTCCTCTAAAGAACTTAGAACTATAGGAGCTTTTTTCTTTCCCTTTTTCGCTTTTTTTTCTTTAACGACTTTTTCCGCTTTTTCGACTTCCCTTAAGATAGAGTCCTACGAAAGGATAATACGGCCTTCGATCGCGATGCGCTTACCTATCTTACGCTTCTTATGCGTATTAAGTAGCGTATCCTTCTCGCGTAGCTCTCTCTATAAGAGCGTTGCTTTAGTATTCCTCTCTTCTACGAAGATAAGGAGTTCTTAGATAAAGGCCTTACTCTAAGGGCTTAGAACTCTATAAGAGATAACCTCTTTAACGAGGTCTTTAAAGGGGATAATCAGTAGCGTCTTATCCCTTAATCGCTCTCTTAGGATCTAAGGCATATCCTCGAGAAGCATTGAATTTTCGGATCTAGAAGGTAAGGTTGCTTAGGGAGTAGGGAGAGTCGAAAGGATAACTTTAGAGTCTAGTAGGTAGATACTAGCTTTCCTAAATACGGCTTCGATAGTATAGGGCTTAAAGCACCTAGCCCTCGCTCGGATATACGCCGAAATCTACTTAATACGTAAGAGACTTATTACTAATTTTCGAAAGATTATATCGACTTTAGAAGTAATTGCGGTTTTAAGAGGCGAAAAACACGTAATATTAAGAGGCTGCATAACGTGCGAAGTATATAGTAGTAGTAGGGCTAAGTCGATCTTCTTCGTAATACAAAACGCGAGGAATCGCGTAGTATAGTGTAAAGAATACCTATCTACGACTAGTAGTTATCTTTTTCTGTTATTTTAGCGAGTTAAAGGCTCGAATCGAGTTATAAGCTACTTGTACATATATATATCTAAAGTCTAGCCCTTATTCGACGTAGAGAAGGCCTATCTAGAAGGCGTTATATCTAGAATCTAGCCTAAGTTAAGATTTTTCCCCTTAAAAATAAGGGTTAGTAGTAGGGTTACCCTAGAGGCAGAAATACACTTAATTGCTATAATCTACTCTTACCATCTAGCCTACTTCTTTCCTCGCTTTTTATACTTCTTATCGAGAAGTACGATCGATTGTTAGGTAGATCCGAGGCTAAAACTAGTCTCGTTAATATTAAAAATCACTAAAGGAGGGTATTATTCTTTTTAGATAGCTTCGCTTAAGCTATTGAAGTAGGATTTAATTATCGAATAGTTAAGGCCTTCGAAGCGTAATACATTAATAGGTCGCGTAAAACATATCTCTAGTATAGGGTAACGCACCCTAAAGTAGTCGATCTACCTTATCGAAATAGGCGAATCTAAAGAATCGGAATAAGTCGTAAACCGATTAGCTCGGATTTCTTTAGCGAGATTTTTAATAAGAGGAAGTAGTATAGGGATGCCTAATTTGCTCGTATTAGTAATCTAGGCTATCAGCTCTTCTTCTTCGATCGTAGAAAGTAGCTGCTGTTTTTCGTAACTTTGATTTTGTATCTTCTGATCTAAAAGCTGATATTAAAGAGTTAAAGAGGGAATTTTAAAAATAGCTAAAGTACGCGAAATCGACGCGTAATTGCTACGCCTATAGGTAGCTATTGCGTTTTAAATATCTTCTTCTGTATACGAAGGCATAGAGAAAGGAAGAGGAAATCTAACGAAAGAAGAAGGGTATAAGTATATAACCTTAGTAAACCGACCCGCTTCCCCTACAAACCTAGTTCCCCTATACCGATGTTAGGTATTTAGCTTAAAATATATAATCTAGCTAATATAGTTAAATTGGGTATTTATTATATCTAAGTAAAGTATTTTAGATAATTTTAAATAAAATAAATAATATAATAGTATTAATATAGAAGGCTAGCTATTAGGAGAAAGTAGCTAACTTCTAGCCTTTTCTAGGCTAGATACTAATTTAAAGGCGAATTAGGCTTAATTAGACTAATATTTTTAAGTAAAATAAAGGTTTAGATATTTATTTCTTATATTTATTACTTTTAGAATTTTGTAGATAGACTAATATAGTAATCTAGTAATAGAGTAACTTAAGGATATAACTTAAACTAAGTAATAATATAGCCTAATTAAGAAGCTAAAGGGACTTTTAAAATAGATAATTTTAAAACTCGATTTCTAAAATTAGATAACTTAAAAATCTTAAGACTAAATTACCTAAAATTAATATTCTTATTACTTTTTATTTTAAATATTAATATAGCTTTTTAGGATTTAAGTTCTAGATACTTAATTACTATAATAGTATAGAAGACTAAATCCTAATTATTTCTCTTACTAAACTACTCCTTCTACCTTAATATTATTAAAACATAATAGTTCTAAAACCCTATTTTTACGAAAAAGATAAAGTATTATCTTTCAGAATAGCTATATTTCTCGAACTAACTATCCTTATTAGATTTACTCTAAAATCTACTAGTATCTATATATTTATCTTAAATTTAGCTTATTATGTTTTACTTAATAAGATATAATAATTAGCTTAATATAATATTATTTAGTCTAACCTTAAGTATATAATTTAGGCTCTCTTCTAAATCTAGTCTTTTTTCGAATTAACTAAGAGATAAAAAATTATAAAAAAGAGAATCTTAAAAGCTCTTTTAGAGTTTTACTCTTTAAAATTATATATCTTCTTAATTAAAATATATCTTAAATATACTACTTAGCTACTTTAGTAATAAAAAGAATAGAGTATATTATTATTAGTTACTATAATAAACTTATATAGATATTTAGTAGATATTTAATTAATACTATTTATATAAGTAACTATAGATTAATATAATAGTATAAAATAGCCTTAAGAGTTATATTTATCTATTTTGAAAAAAAAGGGAATTAATATAAATTAATAAGAAGTAAAAGTATTAATTACTAAACTTTCTAAAGAAGAAATTATTTATACTATACTACTAAAGAGCCTAATACTAATAAGTAGAAATAATATTTAGAATCTAAACTTATATAATTCTAAACTTTAGATAAAGTAGCTTAAACTCTATAAATATATTAAGCTAATAATATCTAACTAGGTAAAGTATATTAGGCTTAGTTTAGAACAAATAAGTTACTTAAATCTTTTTTAAATTTTTAACTAGACTAAATTAGAGTATTTACCTAAAAAGAAATATTACTAGCTATTCTTAGAAATTAGTATTATAATATAGAGATAAAAAAATCTCTTAGAATAATAATGTTATTATTTTTATAATCTAGTAGTTTTTATATAGTCTAGTAGTTATATAGTCTTATATCTAAGATTAGAGACTAAAGGAGCTTAAATTTAAATTAGTCTCTAAAGATTAGGCTAATTAGCTCTAGTTAATATATATTTTTAAGATTCTCTATTAATTTAGAACTTAAAGTTTTTATCCTACTTAATTACTTTTTCTACTAGTATACTAAATCTAGTTCTAGGTTATAAATAAATTAGGTTAAATCTAGTTACTAGTATTTAAGAAAAGCAAGTAAGAAGTTTAAAGCTTTTTTTAATTAATAAACGGAATTCTAATTAGTAAAATAAAGGTTCTTTACTTCTTTAATATTTAAAAGAATTTTAGTATTTATTAGAGTAGTACTTCTATTAGTTTACTATAGAGTTAATATTAAGAGCCTAAAGTAGTAGGATCTTAGATTTTAGATATATAGTCTTAAGAATATTAGCTAATATAAGTTAGTTAAATTTTAGGAATTAAGCTTTAATATTATCTATTTTAGATATTCCTATGATATCCTACTTAGGCTATATAACTATCTAATTTAATTTATATTAGCTAACTAGATAGTACTATATCTCTATAGTCTAATTATAAGATAGTTTAAAACTTAATAATTTAGGAAAAAGAACCTAAATTCTATTTTAGCTTACTAGGATAAATCTTATTTAGGCCTAACATATAGGATATAATATTATTACTTTTTTAATATTAAATTTTACTACTAGCTAAATCCTCTTAACTACTATAATATTAATCTAAAAAAGACTTAACCTAGTAGTCTAGTAGTCCTAGCTAATTTGGTTAATTATTTAGAGAGATATAGTATTATTAAAATAAAATATAAAATTATCGAAATAGAGATCTAATTTTAGAAAGACTAATTAGTCCTCCTAGTATTAAACTATAGAGCTAATATACTATAGATAAAGAGTATAAAACAATATTCTGAATTAAATCTACTAATATTAGGCTTTTTAGCTTTAATTAGTAGGATAAATAAAGCCTTATACTATTTTAAATAATATTATCTTAAAGTAATATTATCTAGCTTTTCCTACTAGCTAGCTTTCTCTATTACTATATTAATTAGCTTTCTTAGAATTTATTCTAAGATCTAAAGACTTCTAGATTTTATTTAAAATTTATAAATTTTAGTTTAGCTTACTAAGATTTAGCTAGTTAGTCTTTATAAGTAAGATATAATTCTAAATCGTTCCTAAAGCTTAAGTAACTTATAGAATATCTTTTCTATTAATATAGTAGTAGGGGAAGCTAGCTAGTAGAGGAAGCTAGTAAGCTTTTAGCGTTTTCTATAATTTAAAGCTAATTAGACTAATTAGCAAGATTCCTAATAAGCTAAGTTTGAGATTAAGTACTTTTTGAATAAGATTATAAGTTTTAGCCTATTTAGGCTTAACCCTACTAAGTAATTAGTATCTTAAAACTATATCTTAAGATTACCTAATTCTAAAAGTGCTATAACTCCCTAATTAGGCCTAGGTAATAGCTAAATCGACCTAAACTAGTAAGATCTATATTATAAAACTATTATCTATTCCTAATAAGGCCTAATTAGCCTAAAGGGGGCTATAATAGTTAATAATAGGCTAAGAAAGAGATTATATCTAGGCCTATTCTAGAATATATTTAGTAATTTTAAGAAATACTTAGAGTAAATTCTAGTAAATTTAAGATTCTAGATTTCTTCTTTATTTTATCAGGCTAATTAGGCCTAAATTAGGAAAGTATAATAAGCTAAATTTAGAATAAATAGCTATATTTTATATTATCTAAGATTAGACCTTAATAGGTAATTCCTAGCTAAAGTTATAAGGCTTTATAAAACTAATACCTTAATTCTAAAAAAGATATAATTTTAGATTTTTTATATCTTACTAATCTATTAGTAGATTAGTCTAAAATTGATAAACTAACTAATATATATTCTAATCTTGCTTTTTGCTTACTAGAATTAGACTTATTAGGGCTGATTAGCCTTAAATTTAGTATTAAGTTTGAAAAGGCTTAAAAGTAGCTAGCTTCCTCTACTACTTTATTACTTATATTAAATTATAATAGACTTTATCTATTTCTCTTTTATATAGTTTATTAAACTATTACTAATTAGTCCTTATTAGCTTTATATACTAGAGATATATAAAGCTTATATTATCTAATACTAGAATAATATAATAATTTATTTAGGTAATTTATAGATAAGTCTTAATATAGAATAGAATAAAGATTAATTATTTTTAGAGCTATTATTAAATATTATAGCTTTCTTTTAGATTTATTAGCTTAGATTAGAGCTAGCTTTAAAGGCTTAAATCTATTAGTTATCTAATTTAGCTAATATAAATCGAATAAGCTTAATTAGATAGTAATAGAGATTTCTTCTAAAGATAGATAATTTTAAGACTTAATCTTTAAAATTAATTACTTAATAGTCTTAAAATCTAATTATAAAAGATTTAGAATTCTATTAATGTATTTTAGGTCTTAAATATTAATTCTACTTCTTAGGATTATTAAAAATTATATATTATTCTAGTATTATTATTAGAAATACTAAAAGCTAGCTAGTAGGAAAAGCTAGCTAGCTTCCTCTACTACTATATTAAGAGAAATTAAGAGAATCCTATAAAGAAGAGATTTTATAAGACCTAGTTATATAAGTTATAGAATTTCTAAAGTTCGAAGAATTAAAGTTAGAAATAAGGAGGTAGCTAAAAAGTATATCTACTTCCTCTATAAAGCGAGAAAATTATAATACTCTATCTTCTACGACCCGCGCTAGAAGTGTTATAATTTTGTTACTTAGTATAGTATTGTTAAGCGAAGTGAAACTATAGGTCTATAGGGAATTTTCCTAGGCCACTTAGAATACGACGCTAGGCCTAATTGAGCGGATCGTAGCTACTTAGAGCTACCCGATCGAATAGTAGGTTTCTACCTATGGTTTCACTTCGCTTGATAATACTATAGAGGTTAGTACTTTTGTAAAGGAGTGTATACCCCGCATAGATCATCGATCGATCGCTAATCTGATCTATAGCACTCCTACATATCTGAACGTTATCGGAAATCACCTTCCTTTATACGCTCCACTATAGGGCTATATGCGGGCCACATTTCGCACTTGCAGACCTCTCCTTGCGGCCTGCATGGTATGCTGTCATCGTGCATATGGCCTTGCTTTGCATGAGCTAGAATGCCTTCTCTACCCATGGTTCTTTCGCTTCACTCTCTTAGCTTGAGGGCTAACACTTCCTAGCACTCTAACTTATATTGCGACTATGGACTCTATCAATTGGTCACAGGACTTAGGCAATACTTCGAATAACCGGACTACGACATCGTATACCTCTTCCTCCTCTTTCAACAGTGGTGGGGGTTCATCTTCATTCGAGGGCTTCCCTTCTTTCCAGTCATTCTCGGAGCCTTCTTTCACTTCACACACAGAGTCGTTCAGCTCGAACAGCTCAACGACATTCTACCTTGCAAGCGTATCCAATGGTCATGTCCTAGCACATCAAGAAAACAGCCGCCCTTCCGGAGTAGTCGTCGAGAACAAAGGCGATCGCGGCGACGAGCAGAAGTGGACAGTCGAGTATGGCGACGATCCAAACACTATAGCCCTGAAATGCGCCGCAAACGACAGGTACTTGCACTGCTTCGAGGGCAAGAGCTGGGGTAAGGTCGGCACCGGCGAGAAGCAATGGTGGAGGATCTCGAACGACGACGTCTCAGCACCGGGCGCATGCCGCGTTGGACCAGTCGGCTTCCCTGATGTGTACCTCAATCATCACTTGGGCAACACAGTACGACGAGGTGCGGCGGGCGCGAAAGTACACATGTACAAGTGGGAGGTGAGTACTTGTTAGCAAGAAGCTCGGTCGCGAGCGGTTGCTAACTCATATTGCTAGCAAAACAACGAACGTCACACCTCGTGGTACTTCGTCGATACCTCGGCGAGCTTCACGCCAGCGGCTTCAGCTTCTTCGAACAGTAGCGCCTCCAAAGCAGACTTCGACTCGAAGCTGAAGGCTCTGGAGGATCGCGAGGCCACGCTGACGCAAAAGGATGGTGAGCGATCCGCTGAGTTGGAGAAGAAGTTGAAGGAGGTGCAGGAGCGCCAGGACGCTTTGGCGCAGGAAGAGAAAGACCGCGCGGAGAGCTATGAGAAAAAGCTGCAGGACCTTCAGTCGCGGGAAGCTGAGCTGGCGAAGAGAGAAGAGCAGAAGCCATCAGAGATCGGTTCAAGTGAGGGAGACAAGCCTGGCGAGAGTGATGACAATGCTCGGGCGGAGAAGGACCAGGAAGCGGACATCCAGCGCCAACTTGACGACCTCAAGTCAACAGAGCAGAAGATCGCAGCCGACCGTGCCAGTCTCGGCAAGTCCAAGGCTGATTTCACAGCGAAGCTGGAGTGGTTCCAACAGCGTCAAAAGTCATTCGAAGACCAAAAGTCGTCGGCTCAGCACGACGCTCTACAAGCGAAGAAGGACCTCGAACAGCATTACAGAGAAATTGACTTCCAGAAACCTCCCGGAAGCAGGAGAGTTTCACAGCAGTATAGCAGCCAGAACGGAATCCGAGATTCGGATCTCCAGAAGAAGGAGCGCGAGAACGCTGATTTGGAGAAGCGGCTAGCGAAACTTGAGGATCAGCTTGCGCATATGAGTACCTCTGGCGGTCAGTCCGGACATACAAAGGTCAATGGCACAGTCAGTAAGGGCACAGAGGGTTGTGGCTACAGGCACTACAAGCCGCCTCGCAAGCTCAACAGGAAGGTCATTGGGTTCGTGTACGCATAGCTTGCGTCGCCTTGGGAGGCATATTGTGCAATGTAATGTATAGTAGCTCAACTTTGTCCGCTGGTTTTCTGTTGAATTGCGATATGGATAGTATTGTACATCGAGAGATGAGAACTTTCGTTATGCTCGAGCACTTCAGGGAAAAATGCACCTTCACCATATTTCATTCTTGTCCTTCTCTACTGCTACACCTGCCAACAACCAGAAGCCGAGTTGAAATCATCCTCAGAGCGCGCTCGCTTTCTTCACTGAAGATCCCAACGGACCCGCATCCTTATGCTGCACAGCACCATCGACATCGTTGAGCCACTTCACCCTATCCTTAGTATAAATCTCAATCCTCGGCTTCAACACAGTCTCGTGCAAACCAAAATCATCCACCGTCCCAATCCTCGTGATTAGCAATTCTGGATGCCCAGACGAAATGCGATACATGAGCGTCCCACACACCGAGCAGAAATGATTCTCCATGGTGTTGCCGCTTTCGATGGTCTTGCTCTGCGCGAACTTGGTGAGTTTGTCGCGGCCACGAACGTGCTTGGTCTCAGAGGCCAAGACAGTGAAGTTACTGGCGAACATGCTGGCGGTGATCTTCCTGCAGTCGGTGCAGTTGCAGACGAAGGTGCCTACTAAGCCGGGTGCTTTGGTTGGCTATATGATGGTTAGCTTGCATTGAGACACCTTGATTGCTGGAATTTCACGTACAAAAAGAAGTTGCACTGCACCACAGAAACATGTAGCTGTCGCTGTGTCATTATCTCTACCGCCGATAACACCTTCCGAAGGCAACGGTATGTTTGTGTTGCTCATGGTGGTTCGTGAAGCCCAATGGATGTGATATGGCCTTGCTGATGGAGCCTTGATGTCTCTAGTGAGATCGAATAGTTGAGTCGGGATGATAGTGAGAGCTATCGACTAGGAGGACATTGGTTCGGCATTTATAGAAAATGATCCTCGGCAATGCTTACTCGACCTCGAGTTCAGCCTTGATCCTGACCGACCCGATGGATTTCCAACCCTGCCTTGATCTTCAGGCATACTTGCGTCTTATCTACGAACATGTTTGCTGAGTACACTGTTTCACGGGAGGTGGAGTCACTATTTCGAGGTTTGTCAGCGAGAAGTATGTGAGTACCTAGGTACTGTAGCAGAGGTACCTCGATTTGCAGTGGACTTCGTACGTCAATCTCAGCCGCACCGATAGCTAATATCAAGACTTGAGAGCACTGAATGCGGGGGGCGAAACTGCTGCAAAGGAGCCCTTCTCATCGCTGAGAGCGTTCATGTGGAAGGCCAAAACCCGCGAATACCTTGGGATATTCGTGTTTGAGGAACGATGTTCTCCTCGCTTGATCAGGTACAAGACGCTGCAAAAAATTGCAAAAGAGAAGTTTGCCTTCTATGAGAATCGAACTCATATCTGAGGATATCCACAGCTTGGGCTGAAGTCATAAGCGAATATGAGACCTCTGTTCTAACCGTTAAACTAAGAGGGCGAATTTGAGAACTACTGAAAGCTCAATTCGTTGTGTGCAATGCAGCCGTAGCTAATTATGTAGCCTGGTCATTACGCTTATGCTCCCGAAACCAGCTCAGGAGAATCGCTATCAGTGACGTGCATGCAAGTAAAAAAGAACGCCTGGTCTTGTAAACGAAGAACAGCTCAGAAACAAATATTACAACATTATTAAATATGTCGCCCTTTTTCCTATCGCCTTTTAGAAAACGCCGCCTTATATAGACTTGCAATCGGAATCAGAGCATGTACACAGCCTTGCCAGTTGTAAAAGACGGCCTTCTGTACACATGGCCAACGAAGCTCATTGCTGTTGCAATCCAGTCTAGCGACTTCTGAGGTTGGGTGGATGTGCGTGCATCTGACGGGACTTGATTTTGCAGCATGCGCAGAAGAAGTTGCATTTGGTATGCTCGGTGCAGATATGTCGTTCGATCTGTCAGGCATGATGCAGCTGCAAAGACCTTCGGAGGCTCAGCTTGCGATTCCGATGTCCGTCACAATTTTGCTTGCGCTGGTCCAGTATCTTATCGTCGATTATGCCAGGAGAGTGCACAGCTTGCGTAGGTCAGGACGCCTTCCTATTTTCGATGTCGTGTTGGTTACTCGCCAAAGCGAGCTACGGAAGCGCCAAACTAGCTCCCAACACGCTCGTGTCCGAAAATTGTTGGCACTGGACGCCGCCAGCCAGTTGAATTTGTTCCCTTGAACCATTCAAAGTTTTGCAATGCCGGGTTGTGCAACTTTCAGCGTCGAAGCGGTGTATGCCCTCCAGATGACAGCAGATCATCCAAAGATCTACTTCAGCTTGTCGAATCCAGCCTTCTTCCTATCTTTCCTGTCGCCCTCAGCCAACCACCTGCTCGCCTCAACCAATTGCACAACATTGACATATTGCTTGAACGCCATGACGGGCAAGCTAATGATGCAAAGGGCCCAGGGGACCGTGCTGTCCATCTTGTTGGCGCGAGCCATTTCCATTGCGGCGGCGGAGAAAGGCGAGGCGAAGAAAGCGGAAGGCTTGGGCACGGCGGGTGAGCCGGGAAGGAGGGTGAGCGGTTCGCCGCCGTTGACGGGCAGGAGGGCGGGAGTGATGGTCGGCGAAGAGAAGCAGAGGAGGTAGAGGGCGATGAAGAAGAGTTCGTTCAGGGCGCAGCAGACGAAGAGGACCCACTGTTATAGCTTGTTAGTTCTTATCCTCTCGAGAGTGATCACTTGTCGCGACGAACCTTGTTGGTGTAGTAGAGGTACATGATGCGGTTCTTCTGAGAGACATTCTTGTGGCTTTGGCCCTGGCCGCCCATGACCAAAGTCGCATACATGTGCATGTAGTGGCTGGCAAAGTCCAAGCTGATCAGACCTTGGAAGATCATGGAGTAGGCAGGCTTCGCGGTGGAGAGGAAGACCAGCAAGCAAGCGGTCGCGCAGCGGTCAGTGACCATGTCCAGCACGGCACCGAAGCGAGTGGACTGCTGGAACTTGCGCGCAGCCATACCATCCAGAGCATCGAGGAGACAGCTGATAGAGTAGAGGAAGCTGCAGCGGCGCGGGTGGAGGGGCATGAAGTATAGGGAGCAGAGAGCTAGGACGATGCGGAGGTAGCCTGCGATGAAGGATCAGTTTGATGCTGCAGCATCTTGAAGGATCGCAATGCTCATACCGATCAGGTTGGGGACGAAGAGGAAGATGTTCTCATTTGTCTGCTCGTCTTCCACTTTTACGGGCTGCTTTGGTGTACCATTGCTCTGGTTGGTGACCCGTTGTTCGGCGGCCATGCTTGCTGAGTCGAGCTTGATCGAGTGCGGTATGAGAGCGGAGAGGAGTGCGACGTCGAGTATACAGAAAGCTGCCACTCGTGCGGATTATCAGATGGGTGTCGCGGAGGTGGTCGCAGCGATAAGTTAAGTCTCTGCCTAGTGATCCGGGTCGAGGCGGAGATAACCAAGTGTGTTGCAGCAGTCTGCGGGGGTCTGTTTTGCTGGTGGTGTGGTGGGTCGCGATTGGTATGTGTGGTTTCGAGAAACCGATATGGACTCGGCTACAATTCGAGCTTGACAGAGTGTTCACTCAAGACAGTAGGTAAGAAACAAATAAAGTGTACAGATGGCAAGTGAATAATGAGCTTCCCTAACCCCCTCGTCGCCTTGGACAATTCTTGGGAAATGATGCGAACCCTGTTGGGTGACACCAGCCGGCGATCCCTAGCACTAGCAGCTCTTAGCGAGTCCGACTGCTCCGGCGATCCGACTGCCGCAGAGTCTTGTTAAGGCTGCAGGATAGGAGCCGTGGATCATTTTCCACGTGCCTGGCCCATGGCGAGGCGAGGCGAGGCGAGACTGCGGATGCTGTCGACTAGCTTGCGAAAGGATGGCGATATAAGTCGCCGTCGTGAGACTTGGACATAGTTTAGGTATATAGTAACACAGAATGGCAGTTTGGAGCAGCAACAGAAAGTCATAATTCGCATTGATAGGGGTATCTTCAAACATGTCAAGCGCAACACCAAACCACAGGAAGGACGAGTCCCGTACTCTTCCGTTCGCATCAATCAACCTTTCAGCCTCGCTTCCCGTCTCGCCGCCTCGTTCGCACCCGCAACACGATCCAAGAACTGCTCCCTCGCCATGAAGCCACCCTTGCTCTTGCCGTAAATGTCGAGCTCCTCGCCGATGCCCTGGTCTGCCACAAAGCCCTTCCAGTCCATGGCACTCTTCTGCACCGTGGTCAGGCGCTCTGCCTTTTTCTTCTTCTCCTCAGCCAGTCTGCGCTCGGCCATCACCACGTCCACTCTGTTGGGCGCGCGAGGGCGCAGTTTGTCGCTGCTCACACCGCGCACGGCAGCTGTGGGATTTGGCTCAAAGATCGATGGGCGACGCAGGGGCCGTTGCAGATTGCTTTCTGATGTCGACTGTTGTCCTGCATCATTCGCGCGTGACTTTTTATTGTCGGGGTCTGCTTCAGGGTGGTCGGCGAGGTACGCTTTCGCAGCGGCCGAAGACTTGAGCACCTCCTCCTCGACCTCCGTGATCTCCCCTGCGAACGCAATGCGGCGCTTGATGCGAATGAGCTGTTCTGAAGGTTGCACGACTTCGCCAGCACCATTGTCGATCTGTGACGATTCTCCACCATCTGCTGCTTGCGGCGCAGCTGGCTCATAATATCTGCCAACCGGAACCGCATTCAAACGCGCCCACAAATCATCCACATCAACCGTAACCTCTCCCCTATCAGCCCGTCTCCTCTCCTTCCGCTCAGCCTTCTCCACAAGCCTCTGCGCTCTCGTCTTGATCAACCCACCCTCTCCACCACTATCCTCCTCGCCCTCCTTGCCTTTCCTGCGCTTGCGCTTGCGCTCCTTGATAGTCGCTTCGTCGCCCGAGTCCAGCTCCTCATCTATCGTCTCCGGCGCTTTCCGCTTCCCGGCCTTTGCTTTGGTTTTCTTAGCGGCGGTAGGCGCATTGTCGTCTTCGTCTTCCGAGCCTGAGGAAGCGGAGACATCATCGTCTGCGGCGGGCGCATTTTCCGGATTGAAGTCTTCGTCTTCGTTGGAGTCGTAATCCTCATCCTGGGGTTCGGGGTCGGGGTCTTTGTCTTTTGCTGCCATTTTTGTGGAATGTGGTGATTTGATGATGGGTGCAAGGTGATCTTGCGGCGCGCATGTGAAAGACATGGAAGGTGGGACGTGCTTTCCGCGTTTGGAGAGCGCCTTCGATTCTAATGAGGCAGTCTATCTAATGCTTATGCTCCTTCTCAAATAAAAAATTGGTGAAACTCAATGCTCTTCGTGTATACATATACACGACAGTGCTATATTGGTATTGAAATGCAATATCTCGGTTCACAACCCCATCTACCATGCAATTTTCACCAACGAGCCCACGTGTTTTACAGGCAGAACCATGTCGAGAAAGCCGATGGGGAAACGAATCGATCAAAGTCCACATCACAGTACGTAATAGGCATCAGAACCACTACTCATTACTATCGTTACTCTATAGAGTCCAGACGGGACAGAAATAATCATCACCAGTCGTTGCATTGATTATATGTAGACAAGCTACGGTAAAAGTGTAACCCAAACTCTAACCCTTAGTCTTGCTACATGCCTCACTTTGTGTTCCAAATACATGTATCCTAGGACGTGGCAGGCAACCTGGTCTACAGGTACATATACTGAGTCCGTCAAGCCTCAACATCAGTATCACTGATCCATCGTTCTGGACTAAGCTCTTGGAACGCGTAGAAGTCTCGATTAACTTACTTTTGACATCGACAAACATTCACTTCAATCACCTACATATGTACTTTCCACTTCATAGGCCTGCACAGCAGAGCTTCTGATGCTTCTGTTCAAGAAAAATACATATACCCTGGTCAAATGATACGTACAGCACCAAGGGATGAGGCAACGGTGAAAAGACTCAGCTGTAGAGTGGGTTGGAACATGACGAGATAGCGAAAGAAAGTACAGACATCAACTCAACTCCATCGACCGAAAGCAGTGGTAGAAGTAGAGCACAGCCTGCGTCTTCCCGTAGGCCATAAGTCACCCCATGAACAGCACACATCCAAGCAAACCATAAAAGCAATTCATTTCATTTCCATATCATATCACATCATATAACCATCATTCCTAGCCCTCCATCGCAATTGATCACTGCTTCTTCTCCCCACCAAGCGCATTCTGCACGCTCCCTCCAACCGCGCCATCAGGGTTGAAGTTCTTGCCAATCATGCCATCGCTCGCAAGCGGTCCGCCGACCTTCTCGCCGACGCTGCCGATGGCGCCGTCCTTGGTGAAAGCGCCGCCGATGGTGCCCTTTGCGTCGAAAGCGGGAGCTTTCTGGTCGGAGGGGGTCTGACCGCTGCGGAGAGTGTTAGTATTATTGAGATGGTTGAGATGTTTGAAGGAGAGAGTGGGAGAGGAGGTTGGACGTACGCGGCTCTGTCGATTGGGGTGTTTGTGCTGCTCATCTTGGTGGGTATGGTTGTGGTTTGGGATTGGTTTGGTGGGGTTGATGAGGGATGTGTTGATTTTGTAGGCGTAGAGTAGTTGTGTTGTGTTTAAAGTAGGAGGAACCCGTTCGCTGGAACACTGAATAGTGATATACTCAGTTGTTAATGGTGATGATGCCTCGATGTGCCGCTCGCATACATCATCCTTCTGCAATCGCGGGCGTCATGGTGCGTCATGAGGGGATTGTAGATCATGACATGAGATTTGCATATTGGTGGATGGACATGTCCTAGAAGACCATGGTTGAGACACGGTCAAGTGCTGTTAATCATTTGCATTGAGCATAGGAAATATGGCGAAGGCTTCTGCTGAACGAAGATCACTACCACTCCCCATGCCAATCTATTGGAGGAATTTCGTATATTGCCACAGCCAGGCCTAACGAAGTCAATGTAGCATTGGGTCGGACTCTTTGAGATCTGGGAGATTTGCTGTAAGCCTTGCATTGAAGATCTCCACCACTCATCATGCCTGATCTGCTTGACAACGTCAATGGCGGTTGCCGACCACGGTGCAAGCTTGACCGAGTGACCGAGTGACCTCGTGGCTCGAAGGGATTCTGGTCTCCTGCGGAATCTTGGTCCTGGTCTGCCACGAGGAGCGACCACGGGTTGATGTCTCAAATGCTCCGCTGTTAGTACCTTGTCTCGAGGAACCCAGACCGCAGTCTTTGCAAGTGACGTCCACCATTAGATGAAATGCCCTCTGTGCCCTGGCTGTCATCTGGCACTCGAATAGACACCCCGCGGTACGATGGGCAATCTGGCGATTCACAGGCTTTCCAGGACCGGAGAAGAAGCCGGGGCTGAGAGATCCGAAAGTGGCAAGTGCAGAGCTTGGCCGACCTCTCCGATCTCTGGATCGTGAAGTGCAGTAGCGCTGCGCGCTAGAAGATGCCAGATGGAGAGTTCGGTGAAGGCAGCCGAGAGTGTTTAGTGGTGGCTGGCTGACTGTCTTGTCTGTCTGTCTGTGGCTCTTGTACTCATGAATTGTCTCTTATATCAGTTGCAAATGAGACGAACAAGGCAGTGTCTCTACTTGATACAATTATCTAACACTTCTAGGGGTATCCCAGAATCAGGTGATACATAAGGCGGAGCAGGGATCGTCGACGTTGATGTGTCCGGGGGTTTATGGAACACAGCACGGACGACTATTGGCGTGCGATGAAGTATTCTCATTGGCCAGATAGCGAATAATCTTCGCGTCGATTACCGGACATCGATCTGGCGGCCGGGGTTTCAACATCGCGACTAAGGTGCTTCGGCCCCTCACGCGGGCATTTTGCAAAGACTGTCCAGTGTAGTCGTTGTCAGAACTGCAAGTGGTAGGAAGCATGATTGTTGGGGGAGAAGTGCTGGATGAGAAGATCCTACAAGACCCGGCAAAGGCTTTCTTCACAGCAGTAGTGGAGACTCCGTTCCCTTGTACCACTGTACCTCTGCAGACTGACTCTGACTTTGCGGCGACGATAGCCAACAGCAGCCTCGTACCAACGGTTTAGCAGCTCACTACTTCTCGCACCATCGCCCGATATCCACTCCCGCCATGTCCACACGTGTGGTGCTACATCCTCTTCAGGTTTGAGCACTCGCAATGAGATAACGCTTGCTACGAGCACCACTACTGCTTGTCCTGTGCAAACGGCCTTGCGACAGTCTGTCTGCATTTTCATGTCGCATTGTCGTCGCGAGCATCCTTCTTCCCCCCCTTCTCACCACTACACTCACTGCGCAAGTCTATTGAAGCCTCCTCGCCAACTGCCCCCCAACAACTGCCTTGTACCGATCTTTGCCCTCTCACCCTGCTTCCGCCGCCTGGCCACCCATCCACTCGCGAGCCACACTACTGGTACTCTCAGCCACCCGACCCCACACCTCGATCTTCTTCCACCCTTCAGACCCAAACGAGCGCAAGACCCTGCGTGTCTGCAGCCTGGAGACAGCCAGTGCCGTTTCAGCACGCCGCGTAGCCCTTGATCGGCCCAAGCCTTAACATCATTACCCTTCGCACTACGCCCGCGAAGGCACTCACACGCCTCGCTTCACTCCCATCTCGAGTCAAGCTTCTGGCCATCGCTCGAACCTTGCGCCCACATCGCTGCGATACTTAGATTGCGCTCTGCCGCCAGCCTCACCTTTGCGACTTCATGCCCCATTCGACAACGAGCTCCATTTACACCAGATGTATCAACTCTCGCACGAACAGCCAGACTTCACTCTCCACAACTGCCACATCTCAAGCGTCGAATCCTCAGCTTCTCAAACTCAATCGCAAGGCAAGCACCAAACCGCGCAAGCCTAGGCCGAAGTCGCAACCTGGCGACTGGAACTCTCTATTGGGAATTCCGCCCGATCACAGCAACACACCATCCCAACGATCAAGCTTGCGCATCACGCAGTCCTACTCAGACCTGGTTGCTGAGAACAACTTCAAGAATAATTTCCCGCCGCGTGCGATGGGAGGCAACAGGACCAGCCTCAGCATGAACGGAAGCCTCGATCCCAAGCGGAGGACGACGTCTTATGACGAGCAGTACCAATACAAGAACAATGCATACAGCACGGCGCGAGAGAGGGTACATCGCGAGTCGCCAATTATTGCAGAGCTTCGAACAAATGTCATTGTGAGTATCGATGCGCCGATGGAACTACCCGGCGCAAAGCTAACAGATCCGCCAATAGATTAAAGATGAATTCACACTAGTCACCGACTTGTCATATCACCTTGCTCAGAGATACTCACGGCCAGACTCTTCCGTGATGATCAATGTCGATCACAGCTCGTGCCTCGCTCTTGCGGGCAATTTCGAACCATGCTACATCCTGACGCTTTCTGCGCTTCCATCCCAGATGCAGGCTACTACCAACAAGCGCAACGCCGCGCTGATTCAGTCGTTCATGGCAGACATCCTAAGTGTACCACCGGAGAGAGGCATCATAAAGTTCACACCAATTCCAGAGGAGAACTATGCTTTCAATGGCAACACCTTGCTCGGCGAGATCGAGCGTCTCGAGCAACAACAAGCTGGAACCAGCGGCTCGAAACGCCATTCGACCGACGTTCGCAAGAGCATGCCTGCTTTCAGCGCCAAAAGAAGCGCTTCCAAGATCGATACCGATTTTGCGAGAAATGCCGACCAGGCGGACGGCTTCGATGGACATATCGAAACAATGCGAAACGGAGTCGCACCTGCACCACACAGTCCACTCCCAGACGTCTTTAAATTGGCTAGTCACAAAAAGAACGACGATCGACCGTCGACGGGGAATGGTACACCCACGAGCAGCAGCTTTGCGGCTTTGAACGGACTGCGCCTCAATGGCATCACGAAAGAAGACCTTGAAGGTCCGGATTCGAGAACACCCTACGGCAGACCGAAGACGGTCAGTGGCGGTCCGATTTGGTCCAGCTCAGAGAAATTCGATCTCGTGCCTAGGCGAGGCAGCGACGAAGGTGCTCCAGCTCCAACGATCAAGTCTGAGCCACGACAACAGTCGAAAGATCCGCGAAGATCTCCTTTGCCTCCTGCCTTACAGACCAATTCTCGCAGCAGCACACCAGTGCAGAAACAGATATCGACACCCACACTGTCATCTCCCACAAAATCACCGAAATCGCCCATCAAAACATCTACCACAGAGAGGCCAAAGACAGCGACAGCGATATCCGCAACTGAGAGGACAAAACCGGCCTACCTGGAGGCTCAGTCCAAACCCGCTCTCGCAAAGAGCCATTCGCGCAGCAAATCAAAACCAGATTCACCGCCCGAGGCCCTGCCACAAGCCGATAGTGCAGCAGCCAACACGGCGAAACGGCGCTCCACTATCAATGGTAGTAGCCCTAGTGCGAACAAGGTCCCGCCACCACCTCCCGTGCCTGAGAGCAAGCAGGCTAAGGTCAGCAAGCGAAAGAGTTTCTTATCTGCGTTCAGGCGATAGAGCGATTACTGCCAAAATGGTGCACTACGATGCACATGTACCTGTGCTTTTACTTTGTTATATTATACCGAAAGAGGTGGTGGATGAGGATCTCGCACTGCGAGAGGGTGTCATGCGATCCCAGAATACGTTCCCGACAAGACGGGGACGACAAAGAGACGAGAAATCCGCATAAGCGCGGACGCAGTCCATCTTATTACACATAATACAGGAATCTGTCCATACAGCACCGCAAACTCCATCCAGTATCCCAAGTGCCCTACTTCCCATGCATCGTTTGTAGAGGTCCGCTAAAACCATCGTCCAGCAAGGCTTACCACCCCAGATACGTAATTGGCCAAGGCCGATCAACCGACTACTTCTCCCGATATCTCATCAACTACAATCAATCCACGTGCAGCGATCTTACGATTCGCCTTGCTTATCACTCAACCAGGCCTTGTCGTCTTTTGGAAAGTTCTTGTACTCTTCAAGCTCCATCTTCTCGCCGTCTTCTGAACTCGGCGTGGCAGCGCGTGTTGAGGTGCTGTTCTTAGCTTTCTGCAAAGCTGCCAGTGACAAGGCTAGGAGTGCGAGATGCAAGAAGAGAGTGGCGAGTGGGGCGTAGGTTGCGAAGCGCTGCGATGAGGATTGGTTAGCTGAGAGTTTTGGTTTTGATTCTGACTCTGCTTGTTGTTTGTGCTGCTAATGTGGATTGGACCGCAGACTGTCTTTGATAACGCTGAGGTCGTCATTGACCAATTCGTAACCACGAAAGGGAGCAAAAAAAAGGACATGGCAAGACTTACACTCTCACCACACACTCTGCCAAAGTCTCCCGGCATGCCATCGTGGGTGTTTAGTCCCTGCGAAACCCAGCCGCAGGTCCAGCTCTGCAGCGTGTCCCTTCCAGGCGCACGAGCATTCAGAACGAGAGGGAGAGTAGCAGCTGGGAGGGCGAGACAGGCTGAGAGGAGGCTTGTCATGGCTGATATGAGGAGCGCGGTGCTGGATGATACTGCGAGGAGCTGTAATGAGGGAAAGAAACCATCGTCAGTGTCCAGAACGGGGATACATCTTGGCATACTGCCCTCTGTGAACAGCCAGAGACTTACCTGAACCGCAAGCACCACCAACACAACAACGCCCACCAAGTCAAACAGTGCCACCGCAGCGCTCGTTCCGACCACGAGTTTCAGCCCTCTGAGATCAAAGTGGTTGCGCCATATTGGAAGAAGCCATGGGTTTGTTCCCTGCTGGGATTCGAAGAGTCGCAGCGTCGATGCTGCGCACGCGAGAGTTGCGATTGAGATAATCAGAGCGAGGACGAGGAGAGCTAGGAGCGGGAGGTGTAGCTGGGAGGAAGGCTTGCGGAGCATATTGTCTCTAGGACTGGTCGTCGCCTTTCGTCTGGAGAGCGATGGGTAATGCAGAGAGCGTGAGAAGTCAGACCGGAAGAGTAATCCAGGCAACTATCTCGAATAGCAAGGTAGCGAAGATAGCGAGACTCCTCAGGACCAAGAAGATCGAGAAGAGACGGCCAGGTTGCTGGAAGCGTAGCACAAACCCCATCGTCCTATATCAACAACACACAATGCAGCCAGGCGTCCCGCTTCGACCCTGCCACGCGCCCTACCACCATACCCATCCAGTCCAGAACCTCCCTCTGCGTCCCTCTACACGAAGCTTCACCCTCACAAGACCCATCACCTCAAGCCATAGCGCTTAACCCACACCGCAAAACCTATCCCATTGATATCAGAACCAACACGTCGCGCGCCTACCACGAAGCTGCCAATAGGCTGCACGACCAAAGCAGTCAACGCCTACCATGCGCGAAGTGTAGCACAGCGTTTACAGCTACAGCGTCGTTACACCGTAGGCGCCGAGAACAGACCAGTGGACGCTCCCTTAACCGTACATATACCGTACCGTCGGACACAAACGCTGAAGTACAAAGTAATGCCATCTCAGCCCTCTGATTGGATCCTCTCACCTGCGAATCAGAGTCCACGTATGCACGCGGCGCGCGTGTTGCATATGTATGTACGTATGTCCGGGCGCTTAGGCGAACCAAAACCCGACACAAGTCACACAGGACACGTGCTACTGCTGCTGAAGCAGGCATGCAGACAGACATGCAGCGAATACATAGACCAATAAACGAATAAACAGGGGCAAACAACCCTCCCAGCCCCCCATAAACACATCGTTTCAAGTAAAAAACATAAAAAGCATAGGCGAGCGAAGATCTCACGAGATGAGATGACGACTAACCCTTGTCAAGCCCGTGAATTCGGCGAATATCGCTATCTGAACGCGGTTGCGCAAGCAAGCAATTCGCCTTTCTCCGCGGGCTTTGCAGGGGCCCTTGTGCCGATGCTACAGAGTTCATACACACCTTATCTAACCGTCAATTTATTGAAAGTGCACGCGAGATTTAGGCAAATAACAAAATCGTACTCTTTGCTGCTTTTGAGAACGCGTGGTCGATGCTGAGGGTCGTCATGGGACATGAGGGGAGAAAAAGTAAGAATGTTGTTGAAGGTAGATGTCAGGGTTAGTGGTATGGTATGGTATAGCATGGGAAGGCAAAGTAAAAGTGTAAAAAGGGTGCTGATCAGCTCTCATCTACTAGCATCTCTATCGACGATGTTTCTCATCTTCCCTCCTGTCTAGTAATAATAGTACACATTTTCCCAAAATCCCCTAATGGCCGTTCCCCATGGCTCCAAAACCTGATCTATATTGCCATTTCCAAAAGCGAGAAGAAAGGTAAGCAAAAAACGAGATTCCCGCCGCGACTCTATAAGTGTGTGTAGCCTGGGTATATTCTCAACGAAAAGAAAAAGAGAGGGCAAAAAAGTCCGCTCGAAAACAACGCTGAAGCGTGTCAAAAAGAAGTATTGCCAGCCCGGATGTCGAGACTGGCAGAAGGTAGAAGCGAAGTCGCTAAAGTCGCAAGAAAGTTGTAGCCGGAAAGCATTAAAAAGTTCAAAAACGCCTGGTTGCTCCTGCCGAGAGCTGCTGTTGGTCGGTTCGGTGTTGTAGAGTGTATGTGACTGCGTACTGTGGTTCGTGTCGGGCATAATTGTTGTTGTTAGGTGTGAAGGTTGAGGTGGAATATAGTGAAAGCGCCTAGAAGGTACTCCAAACCATGCCGCCCTCAGAGCGTGCCATGCTGCCGACGAACATGCTGGGGTCGTTCTTGATGTGCTGGGGGATGAGCATGCCGGGCTTCGCGGTGCCATTTGAGTAAGAGCTGGTCATGGAGTTGGCGAGGCTGGAAGTACGCGAGTGGCGAAGCTTCTTGATGGTGCGCCATGCGCGGAAGCAGGCGTCGCAGGCTTTGCTCTCGGTGCCGTCGGGGTTGTAGCGGGCGTTCTGGTCGAGAGGCACGGTCTTGGTGAGGTGAGGAGCGCACACGACATCGCCACAGCGACGGCAGTGGTGCTTGCGGAAGTACCATGTGAAGTTGGACTGGCAGATAGCGCATGCATCGGCAGACTCGTTTGGCTGGAGAGGACGTTAGTATTTGGTCATCAAGGTATAGTAAGGCAGTATGCAAGGTGTGTTGTGTATGTCTTAGATGGTCGCTTGATTGGCCAGGCTTTGCGCGCATGTGATCACACGACCATGATGAGTACGATTGCGTGACGGGTTGCGTGCTTCAAAGCCTGGGCATATAAAGCACGGAATCCCTCGCGGTCATCGCAATCACTCGAGGACTTTCGTCCGACAACGCGAAAGCCGCAAAAGAGGCGCCCACCCAAAGACATACACAATACATCACGAACAATGGAGCTAGAAAGAATCGACGTACCTTCCAGTGTGCCATAGTTGGCGGTCCAGTAACTTCACCAAATTCCTCATCGATTGTGTCGCTGGCTACTCTGCTGAGGCCCTGGCGAAGGAGATCGAATTCCGACTCTTGCGACGACATATTTGAGGCTGCGGGCAGATCGAGGCCGATGTTGCCGTTGTCGAAGCTGCTGTGATTGCTTGTTGGTGGTGTATCGGGTGCACGTGGGCCGGGAATATCCTTGGGTCTTGAAGACTCGGTCGGACGAAGGCATGCGGGCGTGTAGAGAGGCTGTTTTTGCGGGCGCAGTTGACGGACGTGGAGGTGGGCGTGGTAGCTTGTGGGCGACTGGTTTGCGGAGGGAGGTGTTTGAGGTGAGACGTTGCCAGGGTAGTAGGACTGGGGTGGTGAAGGAGTAGTCCTCTGGGCCATGGTGTAAGGGTTGTTGTTCGCAGCTTGTGCGAATGCGGTTGCCATCATGTTGAGATGTGGTGATGGACAGGCGTGGAGGCCGTTTAACGCATGAAAGTGTGGTTGGCTTTAATCGATATAGGTTTGTCGAGTGTGTTGTTGATCACGAGACCTGGAGGAAACGCGAATGGACTTTCGACGACAGGTGCGAGGATTCGAGGAATAAAAGTGCCGCGAGGAACAATATCGTAGCGGTCTGGAGAATCCCTGCCGTTTGGGGTACGGACCTGCAGTAAGGCGATCGATTGGAGAGATACGGAGTGCTTCCAATGGAAAGTGTCGGTTGCTGACCACCCAAAGATAAGGGTAACGGGCTGTCGGTAGCTGGCTTGTGATGCGACTGATAAGAATATATCGGTTGCTGGGAAGGTTGTCGATGGTGAAACGTCTGGCGACTAGGGGCCTGTGTGCGAGAGTTTGCGTGTAGTTGTGATTGTTGGAGGAGCACGACAGCGACGACGACCGTGGTATTGCATAGGCGAGGAGGGCGCCGGGTGATATGGGTGTATAAGGCGATAGGGCGATGCTCTCAATGAACGGCCGTTTCCCCAAGCGTGGGTCGCCGCGGGTCAGCCAGAGTTCAGGCCACACCACTAGACAGGCCACACTAAACCGCATGGCGCCAGGCGTCGCGCGACACACTTCTCGTGTTTTTCTCGGCCGCTCGGGAGCTTGTCGTAGGTTTGAGAGGTGCTCCGGTTGGTAGCAATTACTTGTCTTTTGATTGGAATGATTGCGGATGAGGGTTCTGACCCCGACTTCCGCAGAGATATGTTACTTTTTTGCTCGAGTCGTGAGGTTGATCTTTTTGTCTTGTTGACATCAGAAGAGCGATCAGATCACGATCCCCTGTGTCGTATTACAGACTGCCCGTCCACGCTCTATTCGTGACGGTCGATCGTGGCAAGCATCGTAGGAATCCATCGCTGCAAGGCCGATGTGCCGACCGAGAGAGATGGTGCAGAAGAGCCGTTGAACGTCGACATGCCTCTTATCTCGGACCAATGAACATCTCTGCATTGGGAGTGCACGGCCTTCTTGCAGAGCAGGGGAGGCTTAGCGCACCCCTGCTCTGTCGCCGAGCATGCACTATGCTCCTTAGCGAGGAGCGCCTCCGCCAGCAGGGAAAGCTTCGCTGGCTCTGCCCTCTGCACACACGGCCATGTTGCGGTGAATTGGCTGGCCACAGACCAGCAACTACTCGCCCTGCTCCCACCTCGTCCCATCTTCCAACGCTGCAAGCGGCAGAGGGTCGCGTGCGTTGCACGTCTGTGCAGCTCCAGACGTTGGAGAAAGGCGTTCGCGTTACGTGATGTGCAGGAATAGTGGCCTCTGCATCCCACGGCACTTCCAATAGCAGCGGCGCCATTGTCACTATGCAGCCCACCGAGGGCAGACTCCAAGACGACGAGCGTGGGATGGTCGTTCGAGAGCCGCATCTGAGCATCTTCCAGCCACGCAAGCTGCTTCGACAGAGGTCCAGCTCTCGCGCGCGACTCGGCGCAGGCAAGCTATCGCCACTGGAGGCCTGGGGAGTGATACATGTTGATATTATTATCATACACCTCACCTTTGCCACAACTTGCCACTATCAGTTCGCGGTCGACACTCCGAGTTGAATTACCATTAGTCTTGTGGTGTTGTTTCTTTCCTTCAACATGGCCCCTCTGAGACAGGCTCCCAGGAAAGTGCCGTGGTTGGCACTCTGGCAGCCCTGCACACATGCGTGCACATGCGCATACACGCGCATACACTTGCTCACTTGCAGCGACGATGAGTGGAGTTGGTCCCAACGAAATCTCCCAAAGCTCCATGCAGGTCATCATTCACGGGTCTAGCGTGCCCACTCGTTCCTTGAGCCGTGCTCTGTGAGTCTGCTGGGAGCTGCCTTCAACCTTCTCCAGGCCCGGCCGCCTGGCAAAAGGACTTTGACTCTGTCGTCTGGCGTAACACCGTATGCTCGCCGATGTTCTCCCCTGCGACCCGTTACATCATCTTCCTTGTCTCTGTTGAACCTCGACACTCCCCAAACCTTGTGTCTGCTTCTGGAAGCTGTCAATATGCATCACTTTTCCGGGGCGATCAGCGCTTCTCCGTACTTTTTCGTCGCATTCACCGCCTGCTTCCAGCCATCATGCTCCCAAACCTGTATATGGTCCTGCCATCCTGGTTTTTGATTGCTTGTTGTGGCTCCGACACAGCGCCCTATTAGGCGACCGGCGCCAGCGTTTCTTCTTCGCGGACCTCGGCTCTGTCCAGGGTCCTGTCACTCTCCTCCCTCCTCCCTGTATGCTTGCGCAAGCCTGTGCGGCTATACGGCTATGCCTTCTGGCGACCCCATCAATCGTGGGCCAGGGTCGTAGTCGTTTCGACCCTGAAGATCGTGTCCTTGACCGCACTTCCAACTTCCAACCTCATCATCATCATTATTGTCTGTGGAGCGTCGAAGCTCGTGGAGCAGTTTGCTACCACCAGCGTCACCGCTACCACAGCTCCCACCCAAGCACTCCCGTTGCGTAACCCATCTTTGCCTGTTATCTGCACCCTCCTATATCTCCCCTTCCCACGATATGAGTGAACACCAGCAGAACGCGGAGCCGCTGCATGGCGCCGATCCACCAGCTATCCCGCTCCCACCGCCTCCAAACCATGTCCTGACCGCCGAGCAATGGGGCATCTTTGCCGCCATCGCCGACGCCGTGGTCCCCTCTTTCACACCTGCACGAGGCAACAGGCTGCTGCAGCACCCTTTACGCGCAGATGAGTATGCGACTGTGAAAGACAGCGTGCAGCGCATAGCTGGCGCCCCGTCAGATGACCTTATCGATGCCTACTTGAGCGAAAATGCGACTGCCCAATCAGAATTCAGGAATAGTCTCCTGCGCATGGTTGGCTATCAAATGGATGATACTGCTAAGAAGGGATTCTTGTTCATCCTCAATGCTTTGAAGTAAGGCGTGCCATATCTCTTCCTGCTATATCCATATCCACCATCATCCCTTGTATCCATGTCCATAAGTCTGCAACACACTGACGAGCCCATTCGACCAAACGTGTCCCATTAACTAACGCCAACAAGCACCCGCGCCGGCTCGCTCCTCTTGACCGGATATGTCACGCCTCTAGATTGCCTACCCATTCAAGATCGTGAACGGGTACTGCAAGGATGGTCAACCTCCCGCCTTCCATTACTACGCAAACTACATGCCTCTTTCACAGCCCTTTCCATCGCCTACTGGGTCCGCACATCTCCCACTCTGGGTCGCTTACTTGGACACCCACGAGTGCCTACTCATGGCAGCCCAGCTAAGGACGGCTACCCTTTCAAGTTCCTTCAATTCCAACCGTCAAACTCTCCAGATCCAGAAGTCGTCACGGCCGATGTCGTTATCGTGGGCAGTGGCTGCGGAGGCGCCGTCGCGGCAAAAACGCTTGCCGAAGCAGGTTTGAGAGTGCTCGTCGTCGACAAGGGCTACTACTGGTCGCCTCTCCGATTGCCGATGTCTGAATCGGAAGGATACGCTCATCTCTTCGACAATGGCGGCATGATGATGTCCCAGAGTGGCACAATGTCAATGGCTACAGGGAGCACCTGGGGCGGTGGAGGCACCGTCAACTGGAGTGCCTCACTGCAAACGCAAGGCTACGTTCGACAGGAGTGGTCGCGCAAGTTTGGCTTGAAGTACTTCACGAGTGCCGAGTTTCAGCAGGATCTCGACGCCGTGTGTGACCGCATGGGCGTCGGCACTGCCGCGATCGAACATAACAAGACGAACCAGGTCTTGCTCGAAGGCGCGAGAAAGCTAGGCTGGAGCGCAAAAGCAGTGCCGCAGAACACTGGCGGCGAAGCACACAATTGCGGGTATTGCACGCTTGGCTGTGGCAGTTGTGGCAAGAAAGGACCCACAGAGACTTTCCTACCTGACGCTGGTGAAGCTGGCGCTCGCTTTATCGAAGGCTTCGAATGCGCCGAAGTACTCTTCACCCAATCTGCAGGCGGCCAACGCATTGCAACCGGCGTCCGCGGCCGCTGGACAGCACGAGATACCGCAGGCAACACCGTAGGCCCCGGAAGAACAACCCGGGACCTACACATCCTCGCTCCTCGCGTGATCGTCTCAACCGGCAGCATTGCCACGCCCGTCCTTCTCAAGCGCTCCGGTCTCACAAACACCCACATCGGCCGGCACCTGCATCTACACCCCGTCTCCATGATCGGCGCCGTCTGGGACACCGACGTCCGCCCCTGGGAAGGCCCCATCCTGACCTCCGTCGTCAACGAGTTCGAGAACCTCTCCGGTGACGGCTACGGCGCCAAACTCGAAGCGACCACCATGCTCCCGGGCCTCTTCCTCCCGGCTTTCCCCTGGCGCTCCGGCCAGCACGCCAAAGCCTTCGCGGCCACCATGCGCCGCATGACAGGCTACATCTCGCTCGCGCGCGACCGCTACGGCGGCACCATCGCGCCGACACCAGATGATCCCTCCCGCGCGCAGATCACGTACGAAACCCACGCCAGCGACAAGCAGCACATCCTGCACGGCCTGCTGCGCCTCGCAGAATTGCTGTACGTCGCCGGCGCACGAGAGATTCACTCCACTCTTCCAACCCTCCCACCTTTCATCCGTCCGTCCGCCTCAAGCCAACCCTCGAATACCACTCTAACGCCCATAACATCCCCCTCGCTCAACGACACCGCATTCCAAACCTGGCTGTCCGCCCTCGAAGCCACAGGCGGTCCGACGCGGTTTGCTTCTGCGCATCAGATGGGCTCGTGCCGGATGGGAACAGCGGAGTGGAATAGCGCCGTCGACGAGAAGGGGCGGGTGTGGGGTTGTGAGGGCTTGTGGGTGTGCGATGCGAGTGTGTTCCCGAGCGCGAGCGGGGTGAATCCGATGATTACGAATATGGGAATCGCGAGGGGCATTGCGAGGGGTGTGGTGGAGGAGTGGCGGGCTTCTTCCGGTGGGAAGAAGGAGGAGAAGGCGAAGCTGTAAGTTGCTTGTTTGTTGGATTTGGTGGATTGAATCGATGAGGACGATGATGACGATGATGTGAAATTGTGAAATGGTTTGGAAGATATTGTAGAAATTCATCGATAGTGTATAGGATACATAGCTGTATGTAAACCGATTGAGCGCCTTGCAGGGTATTAGTTATTCGTCAGTAATTCGTTTCGTTTCGCTGGTGAAGTTTTCTATAAAGCGCTCATTATTCAAGTACAAAAAGCGCGTATTCAAGGCAATTCCTTGATATTCTTTCATCGGAGACCCATCTCGATCTCGCGCCTCCTTTCTTCTCTCCCCATTGGATTTTGCTGCTGCTGATGTTGTTGGTGTTGCTGCTGCTCCTCCCGTCTCGCCACGCCCCTCCAAACGCCGTCCCAGGGCCGCAAAGCGCCTCTAGTGAGTCGCTTAGCCATACTCTGCTCAGGCGGCGGCGGCGGCGGCGGAGGACTAGGCCACGAGCCACCAGTGCCCGTACCAGTCTCCATACTGGATCCTGTCGCTGCTCCAGGAGCGTAGTAGCCATGGGCAGGCGAGTCGTCGGCTTCACCCTGCCAGTCGATGTGGAAAGTACTCTGCTGCTGTTGATGGGCGGGGTTCTCATTCGCCAGCAGCAGCATCAGCATTTGCTGGCGCTGCATTTCTTCTTCTGTGATGGAATTGGGATCGTAGCCTAGGTCCGCAGGATTTGGTTCGGGGGCGCGGGTGGATGTTGGGTACATGTTGCGAATGTAGTTCTCATAATAGCCGGAGGGCTGATATGAGGAGGTTCTTTCACTGGGTGCAATGGTTGAGGGTTCGTATGTTGTTGCTGGGCTAGCGAAACTTGTGCGGCGTGGGGATGCCATGGTGAGAGGGAGGGAGCTGCTTGCTGGAGGAGGGCGAGAGCGGATGTGAGATACTCGTCGAAGTGAGAGGAGGAGCAGACCTGTGTAGACGATTGTGCTAACGCCCGCTGCGATGGCGAGGAGGAGAGTCGAGGTCTTCCAATGGTAGCTCGAGGATATGATGAAGTCGTAGAAAACTGTTAGGAGGCCTACGCCACTGGCCAAGGCGCATGGTTGGTGAATTGCATCGGCTTGAAATAGTGGGTTGCGAATGGTGAATGTGAGTAGGGCGGAGAATGCGAATCCTCCAGTTAGGATTGCGATGCCGAATATGCCAACAGCAGTTTGATTCACTCGAAGGGTGTTGGTGTCCACATATGTTGCTGGGAGCATGAGGAATCTACAGATATGCTGTCAGTTTGACGTGACTCTGCCGACAGGCGCCTGCGGATTGTCCTGACAAACATACCCTCCCAATATCATTATAGAAGAGGCGACAGCCGTCACCCGCCAATACCAGGTTATGGCATCTTTATCTGCGTGGAGGCCTTCCAGGCTCCGATAGCTCGGCTCGCGAGTCCGCATTGGCGCTTCGAGTGTCTTTAGGACATTCACACCGAATGACCTCGCTCTTGATCTTCTTGTTGTATTCATGCCAATCTTTCAGCGCTCCACCGTGGAGGTCAAGTATTGCCGTGCGCTCATGCGACGCCTTGGGATCTTGCGCCTGGTGCCGTAGGCAGGCAGTGCGATTGGGCAGTGGTGGGAAGTGCACCTAGTCTTCCTTCGACCTCGACTGCCGAGTCTTCGCAATGCGCTCCGAGTAATGCGCAGGTCCGGGAAGCCGCTTATCCAAATCGTTGTTGAGCGCGCTCGGCTGGACGTTTGTGTTGTGTTGTTGTGTTGTCGCAAGTGGGCGTGGCCTTGGACTCGGAGTCGCAGTCGCACAAAGGTGGCTCGGTATGATGCGCCCGTTTTCAGTGTGTATGTACAGTACAGTGTAGGTAGCACAAGGACTCTCGTACTTGCACCTGCTGGACTAAGTCACTCTCGTATCGCGGACCTTACAACTTGCGGCCAGCCCGGCGACCAGCCAGCTAGCAACCACCAACTCCTCCCAATCCAGCATCCAGCCTCATCGCCTTGGCACGCGTGTCATCATCCACCCGTATAGCTGGCTGGCTGGGTGGCATTGCTGTAATTTATTGACTGCGCCACATACACCCGACTTCGCCTTGTTAGATGGCAATGGCTGAGACCTGCTTCTCTGTCGTCGTTGCGAGAGCATACCTGAGCGTCTCCATCCTTGATCCCATCTGCGACATGGCTCCACACCCAACTCGCCATCTCGCCCACCAAGCACCCGCGCCGCTTCCTTCGTGCCGGCCTCCTCCTTCGCTGAGGACGATTAAGGTTGAGTAGATCAGCCACTGCCGCAGCGAAGCCTCTACAAGCTCTGCGGCCTTCTGGAATCATTGCGTACATCGATCGCCCTGCAAGGCTGTAGATTGTTGTTGGCTCTATTAAACGCACAAGCTGCATCGCTGGCCATCATCGCGCGCTTGACTGAGCATGATTTCTTCCACCCGTGGACAATGTTGTGGTTTGAAAATATTCTCATACGATGGACTGCTTGCTCGGCCACGCGCTTCACCCCTTCAAACCCTTGATGAGGCAATTAACAGTTAAGCCTCCGGATATCATGGCCGAACAGACAGGCTGTGCTCCAGGCCAGGCCGCGTCGTCCACCCTGGAGCACTGCGCAAGTGTGACCTGATGTCCTGTTTCACAGCCAATTAGCTCAACGTCGACTCTTTAGGAACGCAACAATTGCCGTTCGTGGATGGAGTAGGAGTCGACCAGGACTACTGCTATAATCTCAAGGGTCAATTACCAGCCAGGCTTTCGGATGCATAGCCGAACAGACAGTGCCTTGTAACTCTTCTGTAAAGCCTGCTCGGCATGCGATAACCTAGATCACAGCCACGACAGCCCGAGCGTGTCCTCCGATCTCGTGTTTTCTACCAATCAGCCTTACGTGGAACATTAGCTACTCAACCATTGCCACCCACGAACAAAAGTGCTAACCAGACGAACGCCTACATGACTTGTTGCTTTCTCGAGCGCGCGTTTCAGCTGGCAGAGCCGCATGGCATTTATACTTTCGAATGACGACTGAATAGAGAGACGTCTGACAACGGATGACCGCGGCCTTCAACCTAGACATACATGCCCCTGATCTCGGATTTTTTGCCAATCACCACAACACTGGCAATTTGCGAGGAGAACACATAAAAGAAGGTATTCGGCCATCGGTCAGTGCCTCCCGTCCACAACATCTCTAAAAATCACATCCTTCTATATCACAAGAACAAACACTCGTGCACGAACAACCAAGTGCCTTCAAGTCGTGCATTTAATAACAGAAACTCACCATGTATACAGACCTATCCATCATGGGTGCTCGAGATAACACCAATGTCACCGCCCAGCTCATTCGAGCCATGATCTACCGCGGCAAGAACTCATGCGAGGAGTGCCCAGAGTCCATCGCGGAGCTCTTCAAATGCACCTTCCCCAAAGTCCAAATCACATACGCCGGTCCAGACGAGGATGTGCAGATCAATGCCCACACGCTGAGCCAGGCAGACGTGTACGTCCAGCCTGGCGGTCCAGGTACCGTGCCCACAACAACCACACACATAGGTGCGAGCTAACTCCCTCGACGACGTCGACGAAGCAATGGACGAAGCAAAACCCTACATCGGCGCCGTCCGCGACTTCGTCTCCAACGGCGGCCGCTACATCGGCTTCTGCCTCGGCGCCTACATGTCCGGCCATGATCCCGGCTTCAGCCTGATCCCCGCCGGCGACGACGTCTCGGACGAAATCGACGAGCCCGGCTCGCAAGTCAAGAACGACAACGACACCATCATCCAAGTCGACTGGACGTTCTCGACGGGCAAGAAAGCCGGCACGACGGAGAAGAAACGCTGGGTGTATTTCCAGGACGGCGCGGTGTTTACTCTGGGCGAGGATTCGCCGGCGAAGGTTCTGGCGACGTACTCGAGTGATGGGAATGTTGCGGCGATGTTGAATCGGTTTGGGGAGGGGTGGGTGGCGAATGTTGGGCCGCATCCGGAGGCTAATCAGGATTGGTGTAAGTCTTTTCGTATTCTTGACCTGTGGTGACGGTTCTAGACGACTGACTGACTGAGCTCCGTAGACGACGATGAGGATCTCACCAACCCGGACGGCGTGAAGTTCGATATCGGCCAGGACTTCCTCAGAACTACGATGGAGGCTGGGCAATGATAGGTAGCGGACAACTATGCCAACAGTGGTCGAAGGGAATCTTCGTTCGGGAGCTTGGCGTTATGGACGATTTGTTTGACGATTTGCAGGTCAATGTAACTTATCTCACTCGCTTAACCACACCCATCCTAAAGTCTAGGAATCCTCACCGGCGCAGCCATAGACTGAGCAGCCCTCCTACTCAACATCCTCGTGCTCTTCTCGCCCAGCCCTCTCTTCTCAACCACCGTCTCGTTTCCACTCCCAGCCTCAATGTTGGGCACGTGGGTCGTAGTATTGTACGTCGAACCCTCAGGTACGACATCCCACTGTACGGTGCCATTGCCCTCGCGGTACTCGCTCTTCGCAGTGCCCACAGTCTTGTACCCGGCGCCCTTCTCGACTCGCTTCTTGCCTGTGGCAACATCCTGACCGTTGATCACGCGCTCGAACATTTCCAGCGCGACAAGCGGCTGGTAGAAGGGCACTTCGTGGCCGGACTCGTAGATGCGCACGAAGGCGACGTTGTC
Source organism: Cladosporium sp. D2B6 (assembly GCA_023627725.1). Lineage (NCBI taxonomy): Eukaryota > Fungi > Ascomycota > Dothideomycetes > Cladosporiales > Cladosporiaceae > Cladosporium > Cladosporium sp. D2B6. Next base: position 1,882,401 of record JAMAHV010000004.1, read on the forward strand.
GCTCTGCTTCACCTGGCCGTGCACGAGGGAGTCAGAAGTAGAGATATTGACGAAGCCCGCTTCGGTGAAGCCAGGGGCGTCGATCTCGCCTACGACCGCTTCCACGCCGAGCCAGTTGCAGATGTAGTCTGCGTCGCCGGCGAAGTGCACCGTGTACACGCCCTCGTCGGCCAGAAAGCGGGACGCCGCGACGGTGCCGGACTCGCGGTCGTCGTCGCCGGTGTTGGCGAAGGCGTCGCCGACGGTGCTGCCGCCGGCGCTGGTGTAGTTCACGAAAGCACCTAGGGCTTGCTGGACTTTGGCGGTGTTGAGGTACTCTCTCCAGTAGCCGTACGGGAAAGGGTCGGGGACGAGCTCGCGGATATCGTACTCGGAGCGGTTTGCGTAGGTGCCCAGCAGAGATTCGACATTGTTGTAGCAGAAGGTGTCAGCGGTCGCGCAGACGTCGTTGTTGCCGCGGATGTTGCAGTCGATGCTTTGCGCCTGGCAGTTACCTGGGCCGTAGAAGTTGTTGTACATCGCGGCCTGGACGGAGTGGTCGAAGGGGACGAGGTCGTAGGTGTTGCCGGGAGAGACGGCAAACCAGTAGAAGGCTTCGTACTGGATGCGCGGGTCGTACCAGCCGTTGCCGATCATGACAGAGCGGAGGTCAATTTCTTCGGCGTACGGAAGGGAGTCGTTCTGGACGAGTTCGTTTTGTGTGAGGAAATACCTGTGCGCGTGTTAACTTATTAATTGATATTACCAAGAAGAAACTGCTGCACTCACTCGTTGAAGATCGGCCCGTAGTGACCACCGTAGCTCTCTGTAGCAAAGTGTACACCATTGGCAGAGTATTGCGGGAATGCACCCATGAAGCCCTGCAATGTCTTCCACATGCTCGGCGCTGCACCTTCAGTCGTGTTTGCAGTGTTGGAGACGTTCGCTGCTGAGTATGTACCACAACCGCCCTCGGACACGTACTCCGGACAAGTCGCATTTGGCAGACCGATGATGTTGCCAGTGTTGGGATCGACGTACCCGGGCACAGGGTTGGCGTAGCTGAAGCCGACTTGGGCTGGGTGGTCGACGAATAGCACGTTCGACACGTTGCTAATGAATAGTCAGTACGACATCCTGTAGATTTGTCAAACTAGGCTTTTATACTCACTTCCAAGCATATTCCTGGTACTGCAGCTCGCCATTGGCGTCAACCCAGCAGGGCCCAATCTCTTCGAAGAGACCGATCATGCTCGAGCTTCCAGGTCCGCCATTGATCCAGACGGTCAGAGGAGCATCCTCAGGCGCGCCGTTGCGAGCTTCGAAGAACCACCAGAAGACGGACTGCTCGGGAGTGACATCGACATAGCCAGAGAAAGACTTGACGCCGGGTGTAAGCTCGCAGATGCCTTCCGGGACTTCCTTGTAGCGGACGGTCTGATTGTAGTGGCCCTGGGTTTCGGTGAGGTCTGTGGGCGCAGGAACAAACTGGGAGCATGTGAATGGAAGGGCAACGAGGGAGGCGATGGCCGCCGAAGCAGATTTCCAAGAAGCCATTGTTGCGTGCACACGACTTGCTGAACCCTGTGTGGGAGGGTGAGCGACAAGGGACGAGAGAAGAACTTATAAACAACAGATGAAGAAAGGCAAACCACGAACCCACCGGCTATTACCCTTGCGCAACATTGACTCCTCTTATCACTCCAGCTGCCGCGTTACAGGCACAAATGGTAAGTACATTACGCGATGTTACACCGGTTGCATCCTTGAACTCTCGCCAGGTCCCACCGCCATCGTCACACCGCAGCAGCTGCCATGTGCCCTGGAGAGGTCGCCTTACTCTAATAAGCACAAGCCTTGCCTAGGAAGGTGATCAGAATGGCACCATGAGATGGCAGCTGGATAGCACTAGTAGCAATGGAGAAGGTGGAATAATTTGAAGGATCGACATTTCTGGGAGCTCGGAGCTTGGCGAGCGAGCTTCTTGAGATGAGGAAAGAAGGGTGGGGTGCCGAGAGAGAACTGCTCTCTCTGTCTTGCTGACACATCCCAGCCAGGTATACCACCAATCTGTAACTCTTCTCGTATGGTAAATCAGATGGAAGACTTGGCGAAGAAGGTAATCACCACAATAGCAAAGTCTGATTGATGACACAGGGAGGTTACAGCCTTGAGGCCTTCCTTCGACATTACAGCACGTGTCCGAGCGTAAAGGCCGAAGAAAGTTTCTCCTTCGTGCTTCCTAGAGCCAACCTGCTCTTCTGATTGTCTGAACACGCGTTTCGAAGATGACCTTGAAGGCAATACTCTCGATGGCAGCATGCCAGCAAGTACAGATGGCCCTTCAGAAAGGAGCAGGTATATCGAACGAAGACAGAGTTGCGGCGACTTTACACAGCACAACGAGCTTTATGCTTTCCTTACCCTCCAGGCACGATCTATGGCTGCGCCCTCCTTGACACCGATTTCGAGCGCAGTAATATTTTAAGGTGTTGAAGCAACCGGGCTGAGGCTAAGGTGGTCATCGGCCGCGTGTGCGTCATTTCATTGCCCGCTTCATTGAAGAGTAACGGCGCTGTCTAAGACATTCCCCATCTACCTTGGACGACTTGTCTCACGTCAACAATTGTACCTATTGCGGTCGAATCATATCGCCTGCCATCGGTTCGTTACTTCGCGATAGCTTTCTGGGGATCCTCGGTGCCTTAGTGCGGCTAGGGCAACAAAGGGCTGCTATGATCTGGTGCGCGATGTCTCAAGAGTAGCTTTCACACCCTCAGAAGAAGTCTTTTGGTGTGTAGGCATTCGATGGTGACGTAAACCCGGGTAGGAGTGGAATGACCATAGCGATCAAAAGACTCTAGTCTGCCATGCGGAAGGGAAGAACAAGACTTGACCCATTCAATCCCCAACATTGCAATCAAACAGCCCTCCCAACATGACGACCGACATTCTATTGTCATCATCCCAGCCGTACAGCGACAACAGCAAAGCTCTCATCATCGCGCGTCGGCGCAGCGCATCCACCAATGACCGCAACTACATCACTCGCGTTACAACGACCTACAAATCCTGGAACGAGGATACAGGCGCCTTCATAGCGACGAAACCGTGGCCTCCACCAGACAGATGCAGCAGCGGCAACAGAAAGACCATCTACAAAAACAGCTGCGGCGACATCGTCAGAATCGTCTACACAAACTCCTGTGGCATCACAATCAAGATCGAATACTACGATTCCTGCGGCAACGTTTCAAATACCACGTACATGGACTCCAAAGGCAACCCCATCAAGATCGTCTACGTGGACTCGGACGGCAATCTGATCAAGACTGCTTACCTGGACTCCAACGGAGACACGTACAAGATCAGCTACTACGATTCCAAAGGCAACACGTACAAGTCGGTATATTTTGACTCCAAAGGCAACAAGAGCAAAACCACGTACTTCGACTCCAAAGGTCACGCCACCAAAACAATCTACGTCGACTCCCGCGGCAACACGACCAAAATCGTCTACTACGACTCCTGCGGCAAAATCACAAAGACCGTGTACTACGACTCCTGTGGCAATGAGATCAAGCCCGACTCGTCATCTTCAGGTAGTAGCAGCAGCAACAGCTGTGGCTGCTCCAACGGTGGCAGCTGCGAAAAGTGCAAGTGGCGTAAAGTCGTGTACAAAGACGGTCGCGGCAATATCTGGAAGATCACATATATTGACTGCTATGGCAAGACACAGAAGACGGATTATCCTGATCAGTCGTGCAGGCCGAGGTCGTCTTCTGATGATGAGGTTATTACGACCAAGTTTGTGGAGAAGGTGAGGTATTCGTATTAGGGTTTGTGAGCGAAGTTTTTCTTGCCACATTTTGGATGACTGAGAAGCTGAAGGCTCGTTGCTTCCTGTTCTGCATGCGCTACGTCGGCATGCCGGGCTTCGGCTTCGCTTGCGTCTCTGCGGCCAGCACAGCGAAACAAGCAGAGATAGCACTGTAAAACGCCATAGCTATACGTTAATAGTAAGATGCGCATGAAGATATGATTCACGAGATTCCATCCTCAGCAATTTTACCATAGTGCATTTGTAGTGCGAAGTAGCGAAGGCTTGTGGATGGGCGTCGCGCGCCTTCCAGCTGGAGGAGAAACAGGATATGCTCCTTCCTCTCGTTGGATCAGGCAGCCGACCATGTCGTTAGGGTCTTCTGCTGCAGCTCCTCTCATCCTCTCTCTTCCCTCTCGTGACACGGATCTCTCGATAGCGTCACCCTCGTTCCTTTTAGGACAGGGTCGATAGCAATAGCACGTCCTTCCTCCAGACTGCCAAATCGAAACTCCGTACCTCCATGCCCTCCAAGATGCCTCGTCCCAGCAAACGCAAACTGCTGCCCAGCGACAGCGATGAGGATATCGGCGTCTCTCTACCTACCCTGCCGCCGAAACGTGTCGAGGATCTCATCCTCCCTCCGAGCAACCAGCAGCACCCACAAGCCCAGAAATGGCTCCGTGCCGTTGAGAACGACGAGGCAGAGAGCGTCGCCGACTTCACGCCTCCGACGACGACGACGAAATCGGCACGCCGCAGTGCCAGGCTGACGAAGACGCCTGTTGGAGGGCTCTCTGGTGTTCCTGTGCTGGGCTAGAATACTGCACTCACCACGCCAAAGAGTCCCAACGACGAGGATGACGATGATGAGGAGGGTAGTGATGGTCGTGGCTTCGATGGCCATGGAGATGGGCTGTTTGAGATTGGTGAAGAGGAGCAGAGGTTGCTTGACGAGGATGATGAGAAGGTTGAGAACGACGAGGAGATTGAAACTGCTGCCATTGGACATCTGCTCAACCAGCCGCTCGTTCCCGAGGAGAGCCTGGACGACGACGACGACGACGACGAAGACGATGAGGAATCTCGAAGGCGTCGGAAGGTCGAGCAGAAGCGGCGACGGATCGACATCGCCAAGTACACTGCGGTGGATCTTGGGAGAGAGAACTTCAATCCCGACTTCATTGGTACTTATCTCCTCGACGCCCATGCCAATGTCGAATTCTTCAGGGAGGACTGGAACGAGACAGTCGCAACTCGTGTCTCGCAAGCCTCGAGCTACAAGGCGTTCCCTCTGCCTGAAGGGTCGCCATTCAACACTCAGTCATGGACCCGGCTGAGGCAGCTGGGCGTCGACAATCTCTGGCGAATCGTCGACAAAGCCACCTCCAAGGTGGTGAAGGAGGTACTCGGTCGTCGTGTCTTTGGCAGCAGGGAGGCCCATGATCTGCCCAAGCTCAGAGAGGAGGATCAGTTCAGGCATGTCATCTACATCGACTGGGTTGAGCACCTGCGGTCAGGCAACGGCTTATACACTGGAAGTGCCACCGGCGAGAGTGGCGCAGCTCAGCGATGGAGCGATTACGAAAAAGCGGCAAATGGCAGCCCAAGAGCAGAGGATCGCGGACTGCATCTATCGTTTGCTTTGCAACCAGACGCCATCATGCGTCTCCGCCCCCTGATGATCTTCGACGATGACGTTCCGCGGTCAATCATCCTGCTTCTCGAGGGCCTGACGATGGATTTTCTGGGTACAATCGACCGCTCCCGCGAGAGAATCATCAGGTCGAGTCACAATGCTGTGTTGCATAATGCAGCAACACTCGAGGCCACCAAACAAGCGTTCCCGAGCAAACGCCAGCAGCCCGACTTCAACGGCTTGAACGCTGTGAGCGCATTGAAGCAGATGTATGGTGTCCGACTCCCAAGGGACTCTTGCCCGCTCAACAGCGTCTACTGCAACGACAAACCGTGCCTTGTTGTTGCGGCTGACAGCCCCAAGGTGGTGTGTCTCAGGTGCTACGAGCAGTGGCGAATTGCCACGAAGTCTGGCAAAGCCTCGTCGAGCAGCGAGGATGATTGGGTCGATTTTGTCGAGAGGCGTCAGGCGATGCGCGCTCCCCTCGTTCAAGATGAAAGTCGTCGTCCTACCCTCGCCGCTGGTCTCAACGCTGTCGATCCCCGGCCATGGAAGTGCCCCAACTGCCCATCGTGCTTCAAGAGCGAAGGCATATTGAAGAACCATGTTGCCAAAAGCTGCAAGGCATGCACCAAATGTGGACATGTTTTTGCCAGGATCGACCAGGTGAGGGTGCACCAAGCGAAGTGCGATGGCGTGTACAAGCAGACCGGACGCAAGAAGAGGAGATCTGACGAGTACTTTTGTGAGAATCCAGGCTGCATTGAGACCTTCAGCGCGCCAAATAGTCTCACGAGACACATGGAGGAAGGACGCTACCCCTTCGCTCCCAAGTGAGAGCGCCCAGCCCGAGCTCAATTCGACATCGTCTCCAGACCGCCTCCTCATCACTTGCAACTCTTCTCCTCGGCAGCGACCAGTTCTTTTCGACCGGGATGGAAGACAGCACGTCAGCAAGCGACAGACGGAGAGAGACAACCTCGACTGCGCCCAGTCAACACCTTCTCGACAATGCGATCTGTTGCCATCGCGACCAGCTTGCCGCCTGCCTCTGGTGAAATTCTCCATCTGCTCCTGAACATTTTGTTGACCTTTTTTTTTTCTCTCTTCTCTGGCTTTGCTTGCGGCTGCCTCTGATTGACTTCTATGGCTTTGTGATTGGCGGTGGCATTTGAGATTCACATAGTTTGCAATACTACCTTTACCCGGCCTTCCACTTTTTGCTATCTTGTGCCATTGTGATTCCCATGTTCTGCCTATGAAAGCATAGTGTTCACAGTATTAGTTCTTGTGCGGCCCGGCAGTATGGCTTTTTCTCTACGAGCAGTCCAAGCATCGTTTCGGTAGCGAAAGCATGCCCGGATGCACTTGTGACGGCGGTTCGCCGAACGTCCTCGGTAGATTCGATATTACGCGCTCGCCGCATTCGATCGGAACTCATGTCTTCGAAGTCGTCCACAGGCGCTTACGACCGGCAAGACACCATTTACGGAGCGGACCGGAGTGTTTACAGCTCGGCCAAAGCAGGAACAAGGACGACGCGCCCCTCGGCACGAAAAGCATTCGTCGCGTATATTGCATTATAGTGTAAACGATTAGTAAATGCAAGTGTGGTGTGACAGGTCAGAATGCGCATACCTAGTAATGTTCAGATCGCTTGAGCGCGAAGCTGGGCCGCCCGCCCTTTCATCATAGCCTCTCAGCGGGGCGTCAACCGCTATAATATCTACAGCAGATTGCGTTAGCACAGCAGCGATTCAAAACGTAACCGAATATTGATCCTAAGTGATTCCGACTTATCAGCACAGGCAATCAATTGACATCCTTCAAATTTTTGATTTCATCGCGAGAGAGTACTTGAGCATGTTCATGGTATCGGGGCTCGGTCGGAATTCGGGGTTTGGGCTCAGCTGAAGCAGCCATCACGATAAACACATTTGGGAAAAAAGCAAGTAGGCCATTCAGTTCATTTATTTCATGCATACGGACATTGAGCTTTTTAAGCTCTGGCCATCGGGTGGATGCCAATAATCTAGTGAGCACCGTCCTGCTTGGCGATGTAGGACACGAGGTCCAGGACACGGCGGGAGTAGCCCCACTCCTATAGAAATTGTTAGCAATCTTCAACATCATTAAACAACAGCTTTTCGACGCAATACTGACATTGTCGTACCTGGGAGCGTGTTAGCGACGTGAACAAGGTCAAAAAGGGCGGGAAATACATACCAAGAGACGAGCTTGATGAAGTTCTCGTTAAGGGCGATACCGGCCTTAGCATCGAAGATGGAAGAGGCGGGGTTGCCGTTGAGGTCAGAGGAGACAAGCTCATCCTCGGAGTAAGCGAGAATGCCCTTGAGCTCGCCGTTGGAGGCGTCGCGGATGGTCTTCTTGATATCCTCGTAAGAGGCACCCTTCTCGATGCGGCAGGTAAGGTCGACAACGGAGACGTTGGCGGTGGGGACACGCATGGACATGCCGGTGAGCTTGCCGTTGAGCGAGGGGATGACCTTGCCGACAGCCTTGGCGGCACCGGTGGAGGAGGGGATGATGTTCTGGGCAGCAGCGCGGCCACCGCGCCAGTCCTTGCCGGAGGGACCATCGACGGTCTTCTGGGTGGCGGTGTAGGAGTGGATGGTGGTCATGAGACCCTCAATGATGGTGTACTTGTCGTGGATGACCTTGGCGAGGGGAGCAAGGCAGTTGGTGGTGCAAGAGGCGTTGGAGAGGACGGGGATGTCGGACTTGTACTCCTTCTCGTTGACGCCCATGACGAACATAGGGGCGTCGGCGGAGGGAGCGGAGATGATGACCTTCTTGGCACCACCCTTCAAGTGGAGGGAAGCCTTCTCGTTGGTGGTGAAGACACCGGTGGACTCAACGACGTACTCGGCGCCCTTCTCAGACCAGGGGATGTTGGCGGGGTCACGCTCGGTGTAGAAGGTGATCTCCTTGCCGTTGACAATGAGGTTCTTGCCGGAGACCTGGATGTCACCCTTGAAGACACCGTGGGTGGAGTCGTACTTGAGCATGTAGGCCTGGGAGGTGGGTGTTAGTTCGAGGCTGTAATGATGTTGCTAAATACTTGATGGTATACTTACGGCGTACTCGGGCTCAATGAAGGGGTCGTTCACGGAGACGATGTCGATGTCCTGGTGCTCGACGCTGTATCCTGTCAGTCTCCAATCTTTCTGATCTTGTAGGCACAGTGATGAACATACGCGTTGCGGAAGACGATGCGACCAATGCGGCCGAAACCGTTGATACCGACCTGTACCGGGTGTCAATTGCTGTCTATTGTGTTGTCCCTGTGTTTCTAGCTCTTTCGCCTACCTTGACGACCATATTTGCGGTTTGTGGATGTGTGTGGGGTACTGTGATGAATGGTGAGCTGGTTGTAACAGGACAGTAGATGCAATGCAGTGGCAGCGTACAAGAAGATGTGTGTTGTGGATGATGGTGGTAAAGTGGCAGAGGGGTGGGAGATGTTGAGCTTTTTCTTGGAGGGGCAAACTCACGGCGGGGCTCGACCTGAGCTTTGATGATTCTGTGACGTTCGGCCAAGCGCGCGCGGATTCTCGGGCTCCAGTCACACACAGTTGTGGCTTTGATTGCAGGCCGCCCAACAACAACACGCCTGCCAGCACCCGCCAACGCCTCATGTAGTGATCAGCCGTGACCTGACCATCCTGGTGCTTTGGAGAGCCGCGCTAATGCTCGCGATGCAAGTGGGACGCCAACCCTGCCTTCTCCGGACCCCTCAATTGGGGTGCTCCGGGCAGTTCTCGTGCCTCGTGGCGCTCCGGGTTCTTTTCTTAACCAGGGCAATATGGATATCAGACTACTCGGCAGACGTCCGGCGCTGCTCTGGTCTTTACACTGCTGTAGAGCGCCTTCGTTGCTGCGTGTTTGGATGCTGTATACCCGTTGCTTGCTTCATTTCTCAACCACTTGCGCTGGGGCGTCTTAGTCGATTCGGACCTATTATGGACTCCGGGGTCGGCCAAGCTGACAAAGGGTTCTTCGGAGATGGCCCTTCCATCTGCCAGATTTGTGAGTGATAGTTACGCGATCATTTGTGAATGATGACAAGGCGGTGGCGGTGACCGGCACTGCGTTGCCAGGCCACTGATTATTCGTGATCCTAGTTACTGCGTGACCACCTACATTCGCACGTGTATGGTCTATGTATAACCATCATCCGTTGAGAGTCATAGCCAATAGCTTACTGGAATCATTGACCCTGCGGCTGCGGCTGTGGCGAACGACCAAAATGGATTGTCTACACCTACCCGACATGGGGATCAGGTGTTCCGTCTATCATGCATGAGATTCATGTGCCAGGTGCAATTCGGGACAACTACTGTCAATCCATATCAGCAGATATACTCAACATAGAGGCAACAGCACAGACGCTTGCATCCTGGTTCGTAGTAGCATTCATGTCGATCAGCCTGAAATACATCTGGTTTCTCAGCGGAACAAGCCAGTACCATGTAGATATGAGTCAAGTGCGATTGGTAATATCACAGCAGAGGTGCAGTATTTAGAAACAGCCAACTTCGGCCAGATACATGCATACAAAGCTCTGCTATGGCAAGCGCTGCATTTGAACATCCTGTAGAGCTAATCCATGCTTTCATGCAATCAACCCAGCAGGTTTTTGCAAGCATAAGCCAAGTTCCTGCGAAAGGAAGAACAACTTGCTTCATCAACGTAGACCTGCTAGCCAGATCTGATCAATGACCAGATCTCCATGTCCGCCCACCATCCAAGTACGTCGCACTGCCTTCCACCCATCAATTGTCGCTTGTCTCGAATTTGATGCCACGAGCATCAAACATCGGACCAGAGTGAGCCGGCTCGGACATCAAAGCCGGGTTCTTTTTCTGACGACTTGCCGAGCCCGAGCCCTGGACGTGGCCTTGCGGCATCTGGTAGACGCCTTGGTTCGGAGCGGGAAGACCTGCGAAAGGCTGCTGGTTCACGGCAGTCGCGCGTCCCATGGCCACAACTGTCTTTCCGTGAGCATGCTTGTCCCACTGACCTCCTGGGAGACTTTTGGGGTCACCGATAACAAGCCTGCGTGTCTGACTCTTCTTTCTGGCCTGAATGTCGTACTGCGAAGGGTGGATCTTCAAACAAGCAGCGCCGAGGCAGGTTGCCGGATCGCAAAGCACATAGTAGCACTTGTGGCTACTGCCCTGGTTGCAGTGAGCTCTCCCGTCGCAGTTCGGCACCTGGTGCTCGAAGCAGTGTGTACAAGTTGGCTGACCGAACCTGAGCGCGTTCCTATGGTTCATCGCAAGCTGTGTTTGGAAAGCCGGTGTCTGGTCAACCACTCCTGGAACAGCTTGAGACCCCGTGGCCACGGGGTACGTTGCGTTGGAGCTGGCATGTGTAGCCACGGTCGTCAGCTGCTTCTTGGTGACAGCTGTAGCAGACTGATCGCCGTCAAATGCCTTGCGCTTCTGTCCAGCGAACACAGGCTGCGACAACTGAATCTCGTCAAGCAGCTGATTGACAGCCTGCAGGGTTGAGCCCGGTTCTCCAAGCGTCTCGCTTCGGGTTTTGCCACGAGGACCGACAGGCTCGGCATTCACAGCAGTCACCTTGTACGCCGGCTGAGCAGGTTCTTCCTGGGGAGAGGAGCGCTCATCAGCATCGCCAGACGATGTCGTGACGAGCGGCCCAGCCTGGAGTGCGAGGAAACGAGCCTGGTTGAAGTGGCCGAAACCAGGCTGCTCCTGAACAACAGAGTCTTTGGGCTGGCTGGCAAATGCAGCAAATGCACCCTTAGAGGCAGATCGCTGCTCACCACGAGACAGAACAGGTCCGCTATCTGCAGCAGCAGCCCTGCGATCCGGCTGGGGAAGGCCGCCAGGGCATGGCAGGCGACCATAGTCAGGCCCATAGTCGAGAGCAGGTGTAGAACCGGGAGCAAGCGCCTGAAGGCGGCTTTCAGTGAAGCGCCCGAGGCCGCCGCCCTACATATAGATGTGTCAATTTCCATGCTCTCGACGCGAAGAGCCACAGTTGATCTTACCGTTGGCGGCTGAGATGCCTTCGAAGCTTGAGTGGCGGGGGCAGCTGGCATCTTCGAAGCGTTCTCGATGCGCTTGAGGTCGGCGCTTTGCTGCACAATCTTCTTGCGGAGCCTCTGCATCTCGTCGACGGCCGCGGTGCGCTCGCGTACAGCAGCGCGCGACAGCCTGCCGACGTGGTGCAGGATTTCCTCGCGCTCACGGCCACGGATGTGGTCGGCCGCCGCAAGAAGGCGCATGACGATGTCGTTGACTTCGTTGGCTGTCATGGTGGAAGGTGTTGCAGGGGTTCGATGGTGGGAAGGGTGATGTAAGGTGCGGTGGATGTGCGGGTTTTGTGGTGTTGGAGGTCGGAAACACACAGATTGTTTGCAAGGTGGGCTTGGTGTTGCAATCCAGGAAGGCGGTAGTTGAGGAAGGAGCACTTGGCAAGGAAGGAGCGAAAGAGCATCTGACAAGGAAGGAGCGACCTGGTTGGGTTCCAGACCATGAAGTAATAAGAAAAAATTCACATCGCAACCACAACACCCATCCGTAATCGGTACCATACCTCCCTATGCATAACCATCATCATTGGAAATGACCATGGCTTCTAAAGATCAACTTTAGCTGGTCATTGTCTGCTGATGAAGACACATCTTAAAGACTCCATCCTCGTTCATCCTCCAAACAGAACAACACAACGCCTCAAACTTGACATCATCCTCCTCAGGTTCAGCTGCCAACCTCGTTGCTTCGATGAGATAACTGATGACCGCGCCGTCTCTGCCCACAGGTGTCACGTCGACCTTGGACATGCGGTATGACCTCCAGGGCACGAAAGCTGGCGAGTGGAGGATATCTTGCACCGAAGGTACGGTATCGCGAGTGAGTTTCATGCCAAGTGGAAACTGCATCACGCAGTCTTTTGTCAGATAAGGCACCATGTCGGCGCCAGAGCGTTTGAGCGCCTGCCAGGTTTCGTCTTCCAGGTCCTCAATGAGATGTCGGATTTCGCGGGTTGCCATGGTGAATTCTAAGTTGGATAACTCGCTGTTGATATCCAGTAGCTTTCGGTGACTTTGCGGATCGCGTTTGTCATCGAGAGTATTATGACAGATGAAGTGAGGTAGACTCGATTCCAAGGATCCTGTCACTCCGTCATTGGCCAGTGCTCAGCCTCGTTCCACAGCTGTACCAAACAAGGTTCCCCGCTGTGCCCGCAAGCTCTCACCTATACAATGTTATTCCCGACCGAGGTATCTGTCAAGTATGCCAACGAACATCCAGATGTCAAAGACAGACATATTCGAGATGAAGTACGGTAGGTGGTCTCTTTCGCTTTCATCTGTTCCGTCTCCATCGCCTAAGCACAATCATGACGACCATGAACTTCGACATCCCCTCCGACCTGGCAAAGTACCTTGAGCAGCTCGACGCATTCATCGAACGCGAGATTCAACCTCTTCAAGATCAAGACGACAACAATCGCTTCTTCGACCACCGCCGCGAGCATAGTCGCACAGATTGGAACAACGATGGCTTGCCTCGAGAAGAGTGGGAAGACCTGCTGGTAGAATGTGCACGGCGCGCGGACAAAGCTGGCTTCTGGCGCTTCAGCCTGCCGAAAGAATATGGCGGACAGAACGAGTCAAGTGGTCGAGGCGCGAACCTTTGGATGGCAGTCATACGAGAACATCTCGCGAGTAAAGGACTTGGGTTGTTCAACGACTTGCAGAATGAACACTCGATTGTAGGCAACTTTCCGGATGTGATCATGGTTCAGCATTTCGGCAGCGCAGAGCAGAAGCGGGAGCTCATCGAGGGAAGGCTGCAGAGGAAGGTGAGAATCACATTCGGCTTGACAGAGCCAGGACACGGCAGTGATGCGACCCACATGGAAACAAAAGCAGAGAAGCAGGCGGACGGTGGTTGGGTGATCAATGGCGCAAAGATGTGGCAGACAGGCATGCACAAGGCAACGAACTGCTTCATCTTTGCACGCACAAGTGGTAAGAATGGCGATGCAAAAGGGATATCGTGCTTCAACGTACCGCGCAATACGGAAGGCATTAAAGTGGAGAGCTATGAGGTTCGTCTGACACTGACCGGTCAAGTCGTCCCAGTCCCAGCTAATCATGAACTTAACAGTGGACGCTGAATATGCCCACGGATCATGCAACAGTCTCTTTGACCAACGTCCGCGTCCCCGACAGCGCCATCATCGGTCCAGTCGGTGGTGGGCTGGCCGTGGCTCAGGCTTTCGTCCACGAGAACCGCATTCGCCAGGCAGCATCCTCTCTTGGTGCAGCAGTCTACTGCGTCGAGCAAAGCATTGCATACGCAGGCCGGCGACGCCCTTTCGGCAAACCGCTCGCCACCAACCAAGCGATTCAGTTCCCCTTGGTCGAACTTGCAACTCAATGCGAGATGCTCCGCCTGCTCATCCGCAAGACCGCATCAGACATGGATCGCATAGACCACGTCGAAGTTGAGGCGAAGCTCGGCGACAAGGTCAGCATGTGCAATTACTGGGCCAACAGACTGTGCACTGAAGCGGCCGATCGCGCGATCCAAGTTCATGGAGGATGGGGCTACAGCCGACATTGCCAATTTGAGCATATATGGCGGCATCATAGAAGATACAGGATCACGGAGGGCAGCGAGGAAATTCAGATGCGAAAGATTGCTGGCTATTTATTCGGATTCATGGGGCCTAGGAAGGAGGTTGTGCCATCGAAATTGTAGCGTATTGCATGTATGAGAGTAATTATCATTGTATTCATCGCTTTGGAATCAAGATTACAGGAACAATTTCTGCTGGAACCATCACACTATCACTTCTTTCATTTGTTGAAGGTATCGTTGTATACCACTGCACCCGAATCTGTTGCGACCGCCAAGACTCTGAAGAAGTTCTCGGAGGCAGCCGAAGCCGACAGAGAACCCTTCGAAGCAGCGCAATGAATTTGGCATGATCTCAGACTGATTACGATCAAAAGCACAACATCAAGCCATTCCTTTGACCGCGTATAAAAAATTAGTCCACCAATTGGGCCCCAAGAGATTCTGCGGCAATCACAGCGACGCGAGACTCTTTCACCCCTGGTGCTTGCGAAGAACCAACGTCGAATTCCACTTTGAGATACTACTAGTACAGTATCGAGCATCGCAATATCCTCGCGAACCACCTCGACACTATTATAACCCCAATCCGAGGGTGGTAGCTTTCTTCACATCATGGAGCGCTCAATAACGCGGTCAGAACTGCGTTCTGACTCTCGGTCACCCTCGCCTCCTTCGGATGATGAAGCACTAGAAAGGCTACGGAACCTCAATACCTTGCAATTTGCAACCAAAGATGTTCCGATGGATGATGCACCTGCAGTGTCTACTGCCGAGGACGAAGACGAGGAGATGATGTTCCAGCTTTTCGCGCCCACGAAATCAACCACAGCGACAGCACAATCCGAACCACAGCCAGCAGCGCAAAAAATTCGCATACGCTCGCCATCTCTGGACCCGGCTACCACAGGGTTTCTGCATCCAGGTCGACCAACAAGTTATTACCTCGCCGAGCCGCTTAGTGGAAAGGCGAAAGCTGAAATCGAAGCATCTGCAATTTCTGGCAAGCAAGTCTTGGGCCTCTCGACTTTACCTCAACCTGGATGCGCGTATGAGTGGAAAGTTTTACATATTCCCGCATCACAAGTGTCACGAGCAGCTCGTGTCGCCGTGGCCGAGCAAGTAACTGCAGGCTTCTCCAGACTGGGCAAATTTGAAGCTCCCGCAAAACGGAGGCGAGCAGGCAAGAAGCTGAGGATCAAGATCAGATCCAAAGCTGAAGCTGCGAAGGCGAAACAGCAGGCGGCTACACAGGCTAAGGAAGCCAAGGAGGAAGCTGAGAAGGAAAAGAGAACTCGTCGCAACCGTGAGAAGAAGGTGAAGAGGAAGGCCAAAGAAAAGGCAAAGAAGGCAGGAGGTGCCGAAGCTGCTAATGGCGCTGATGGTGCTGCAGATTCGGCTGACAGTGGTGACGAATGAACGGCAGAATAATTCAGAGTCACTCTGACACGCTAGTCGTGGTGAGGTCGAACGATGACAAGGAGTTTTCTTCAACACATCGGCACTGGAACTCACATCGCATCTGCTTTCATGACGGGGATTTACAGAGCATGGGGCAATCGACGTCGAGCATGGAATCGGAGGTCCCGTCCTCAGGGTGCACAACGGCCTAGTGCACTCCTGTCGTCTGTGACCTCCGATGCAATGCGAACGGCTGGTTGCACTGGGCCCATTTGCACCTGTCATTGAACCATCGAAACATGTTGGACACTATGGTAATACTGATGGCATCCACCAGTTGCTTTATCCTCCTCGAGCGCGGTGGAATGGTCGATCTTCCCGGATGTATGGGGCTACGAGAAAGACAAATCCGATATTTCGGACTGTATAATATATGTATCTTAACAACCGCAAACCATGCAGATAGACAGCGGTTGGCCGGAACAGCACTGAATCGCGGCAAGTGGCGGATTCGTTATCGTGTAATATATATACAAATATACATGCATATATTTATTATTGTAAACAATGCGCCAACGACCAAGCAACGGCAAACAAAGGGCTTAGCATCGCCAAGCTTTCCCTATACGGCGTCTAGACTACCTCACGCGCGATGTCCCCTGTATTCAAACATCGTGCATATTCACAACACTTTCTATACATTTCTATAATTCTCCAGTAATTGTTATGGCAGTGCCATACATCGACATTCGGCGATCATAATCCAGCAAACCACAAATAGGGCGGGTCACAGCCCTAACTCTCACCCCAAATGGCGCAAAGCGCATTAGCACCGCCGCGCGACTCTCTCGAACTTGCGTCTCTTGCATCCTCAAACCACGATTCCGAACCTCGCGGCAGCTTTGAATCTTCATCGTCTGGAATCGCCTCAAGTCGCAAGCTTTCAATAGACTCCCAGCCGGAGCGACCTTTGCGAAATGGCAGGCGCAGCTATTCCGTCTCGTCGGCATTCGACTTTGCTGGAGCAATGTTCCCCTTGACTTCTTCCGGCGCAGGATACTCAGCACTTGGCACACCTTCGACGCCGAATGTGGAATTAGGACAGCAGAGCCTGGAGAAGAACAAGAGCTTGACATTTTTGAATGGCCTTTCGCTGGTCATTGGCTTGATCATTGGATCGGGGATATTCTCATCGCCAGCTTCTGTCAACCAGAATGCAGGATCGCCTGGCGCAGCGTTGATTGTATGGGCTGTTGCTGGCCTGCTAGCCTGGACAGGCGCTGCGAGTTACGCAGAGCTGGGCGGTGCCATTCCGCTCAATGGTGGACCACAGGTATACCTCAGCAAGATCTTTGGAGAGTGGGCGGGCTTCCTCTTCACATGGTGTGCGGTGACAGTGTTGAAGCCAGGAAGTGCAGCCATCATTGCTATCATCTTTGGAGAGTACATTGTCCGGGCGATCATTGGGGTCGATGCGGCGGAGGCAAGTCCTTGGATCAACAAAGGCGTTGCGATGCTGAGCTTGCTCCTCGTGACTGCGATCAATTCAATATCGACGAAGCTTGGAGCACGCAGTGCGGATTTGTTCATGTTCCTCAAGTTCGTGGCGCTTCTGGTAATCACTGTGCTGGGCATCGTAGTCGCTGCGACTGGATGGTCATATCACAAGGAAAACCTCTCGCAGACGTGGAAGAATACTTCTTGGTTTGAAGGCACCTCACACTCTTCCTCTGAGTGGGCAGTTGCGCTTTACGCTGGTCTCTGGGCTTACGATGGCTGGGACAACACGAATTACGTTGTCGGAGAGATGGTCAATCCTGGTCGTGACCTGCCACGCACAATTCACACCTCTGTGCCTATGGTGATACTTGCTTATCTCCTTGCCAACCTCAGCTACATCTTCGTCCTCCCTACAGCGACCATCAACGCTTCCAACACGGTCGCTGTCGCATTTGGTAGTACAGTTTTGGGACCGGTTGGTGGACTAATCCTCGCCCTTGTGGTATCGGGTTCCTGCTTCGGAGCCTTAAATGCAACAACTTTCACCGCAGGTCGCCTGGTTTACGCTGCTGGCAAAGAAGGCTACATTCCTGCGTTCTTTGGTACAACTGGCTTCTCGTCCCGTCAGCAGATTCGCCTCCCTCGACGATCATCTCGCGCTCGATCCCTTACTCGTTGGATTTCTGATGAGCAAGGCTTCTTCTATACACCAATATACGCCATGCTCCTCAATGCTGCCTTGACCAGCATCTACATCGTCATCGGCGACTTCACAACCCTCACCACCTTTTATGGCGTCGCCTCCTACCTATTCTACTTCCTCTCGGTAGTGGGCCTGATCGTACTACGCGTCCGTGAGCCGGATCTCGAAAGACCGTACAAGTGTTGGATTGCGACGCCAGTCATTTTCTGCTGTGTGAGCTTGTTCCTGCTTTCGCGTGCGATATTCGCAAAGCCTTTGCAAGCACTGGTGGTGGTGGCTTTCATCGCTGTCGGAATGCCCCTGTACTGGTGGCGCGTTGGCAGCAAAAGAGACACCGGACGTCGGCAAGGCGAAGCAGTGGGCTGGAAATTCTGGAAGAGATGGAGCAAATGATGACTATCGTTTTTGATGATATTGTAGATATATTGCATGTTGTACACGACAAGCCTCTAATGAAGGACATGATTGCAGCTCTAAACTGTTCGAAGAGCAGTCTACAAAGAGAACTCCATTTCAACTCAGTCCGCGCTCTGATCTTGGTTCGCAGCATCTTCCGCCTGGTCAAATACCTGCAATGAAACGGTGGATACTTGATCTCGCACGAAGTATACCGGTTCATCTTCGACGCAGTGCGTGTGGCGAATGACCGTCTTCTGTGCCTGGTAGATTGGTGATTTCAAGAAGCGACCATACCATTAAGCGATGGATCCTTCAGATCCTATGCACCTCATGGTGGAGCCACCGTTACACAGGGCAGAGTGTACCTAAGCGAGTGTACTGTGCACGATCCTGCTTTCAATGTGTCAAATCCCGACCAACACAGTTCAAGTCTACAGAGGTCGCTAAGATGATTCGAGCTCTACCGCGCCGCGAGCTGGATCATTCAGTGCAAGTAAAGCTTTAAAATCAGAAACGCAAGTGTGGTGGAGAACCTGGTGCGCTCAAAAAGTCATCACTTTCTTTCAAGATTGTACTCTCTGCCGAGAATTTAAACACTGTCCGCACCAATTTGCTGCAGGTACGCGCATGAGGCTGCATCGGCAGAGCGGCGTGCATACCGCCGCATTCGGGTCTGCGAACTTCACGGTTCGGCCATTAGAACACGACAATAGGAGCGCGGGCCCCCATCCGAACCACAATGCTCTGTTGGACACGTGCGTATCGGGACCCCCCGAGACAACAACTACTCTCTCCCTCCCTGCGCTCCCCTCCCATGAAGCCGAGACGTCCTCCGTCCAATGCGGTCAACGGCTGGAATTCTCACGTGCTGTTGAGCTTTCCGCCTGAAAGCTGAGATACAACGTTGGAAAGTCGGTGGCGGAAACTTTATGCTAGTCCTAAATTGGTGGTTGCCATTGACAGTCTAATAGTAGTAGATCGCCGCCAGCGCCACGAGAGCGAGTTGTTTGTCACGCCATCGTCTCTTCATGTCTTGCTCGCGCTGCGTGACCGGGAATGCTATAATTGGATGGCATTATTCTAAGATGCTTCTAAGATGTACATCTCATTGCACGAGTCTGCTGCTTCAGAATAATTGCATGTGTGCAGGCAATCCCGTGCTGCTGCACGTCGTCCGCCAGAGTGGCACCACTGCCATGGGTACCTTGCATTGAGCCTCGTGTTCGCGCGGCTTAGCCTTGGAGCTAGACGTCATGCAACAAAGGATCACTGCCTTCTTCTCTTTCCCTTCCACCTCTTAAACATCAATTGACACTGCACTGTTCCCAAGACAACTGGAAGGATACAAGACATGCTGCCTCTCAACATTCACGATGCGGCATCTGCAGCAGGCGAGCTCCTATCATCACATTTGGATCCCTATAGAACTTGTGTTGATGAGGGGGGATGGAAAGGCAAGAAACTTTTCTTTAGCGTGACATGTGAAAACAGTATCCACCCATGCCGAGTTTACCAAAGTGCTGTGGGCGGTTAGTGTTTCCTACATGCGGTCATTCCCTCACCAATCCCCCAAGCTCTCATAGTCCTGTCGACCAACTACAACCTCTGCAGTGAACCGTCCTAGCTTGACCTCCTTGACTTGCTCAACTTCTCGTCCAAGCAGCCACGTCTGCCGCTTTCCACTCCCTCGCCGCCGACATTTAAACTAGCCACGCAAGCACCTTGGCGACGTACGTCCTGTGCAGATGCCCGTACCCAAAGCCGCAACATCGGATCTGCAGTCCAATCTGGACCTCAGAGCATCCTTCGCGCACAACATCCTCATCCTCTTCAGGCACACCATCGCCGCTCAACAGCTTCCAGCCCACTGAATCGCCTCCACCTACCACACCTCGACCCCATCAGGTTCGTCCGCTCAGATGTCATCTCCTACGCCTCCCACGCTTCCCAAGCCTCCGCCCCCCAGAGATTGGGTTCCACCTGCCGGAGCATGGACTGGAATCGACGCAGGGGAGTCGTGCATCAGAAAGCAAGAGATGGTGAAGCGGGACCTTGCGCGCTTGACAGCAGGCTAAGGATACGTTGATGGTATACGGTACACCCATGGATCAACGGTGCCCCGCCGAAAATCCACCAGTGTCCTCAAGTCCCAGCAAGTGGACGTGCAGCATGGACACGCTCGACATTACTCAAGGCCTTTTCCTGGTTGACATCTAGCCTAGTCGTCTCACAGAAGAATACCAATGGCGGTCTTCCTATTGCGAGCACGTGATAAACGGCTTCACTCTTGGCAAGGACCCTTATATCAGAGCTTCTTCTAATGTCGCCAGGATCCAGCTTGAGTACATGGACCTCCGGACAGGTCTATGCTCTTCTCCAGGCGAACAGACCGTCGCCGTTGACCCGTAAGCGAGACACGAAACCCATTCGCATCGCGCGCCGCAATGAAGGTTAGATTGGACTTGGGTGGTGACGTCCACGCTGCTCAAACCAGTCGACATTCTTGCAGCAAATGGCTTGGTCCAACAGCTTCATGTTGGCCTTGCATGATGCCATTGACGTACACGTGCCCAATCAAGATATGAGATGTGGAACTGGAGTCCTCCTTGTTGCGGCGCAAAACATATGGCGACTTTCCCCCTCCAAGAATCCAAATCTCGTCGGTCTCCATCATAGCGACTGGCCCAAGACCCAAAAGCATACCGTTACTGGTCCTGAATAAAGCGCGGTCGAAAATGGCACCGATGTGCGCCTGTCTGATAGACAGAAAGTCATCAGCAGCATCATCAAAGTTGCCGTCGATTACGATCCGGTCAAGCATCTTTTTACAGAGGCTGATGTCGCTCGTGCTGGCAGCTGGAAACCCACTAGAACCATCATGGCTACACCCCTCGATCATGGTTTCCGCAAATTGATCAGTGAGATTATGGCCGGACCCTGTTGAGCATGCGAAGTCTCGCCATGATCTGATCAAAAATGTGTGCTGAACAGCATCCTCACTGGTGAGGATCTGCTCCGCAACTTTGCCAACATTATCCACCAGCATGCCGCGCAGGCACAGTGTCTCAGGCTGCTCAAATCTTACTGACCGTGCAATACCTTTCGCACTGTCATACGCACTAAGGCAGTGCAACCTTCTTCTCCAGTCGTTGTTCCTCCTCCTCCTGTCGACATTTTCGGACGGCGATCCTGTCGACCAGTTGGGCACCCACGAAGGGAGCTGAGGGTATGTCCCTAGTCCCATGGACAGAAGAAAAAGATCCTTGGAGTTTTCCAAAAGCCAGCTAGCTACCCGGACGAATACGGCCCTGGTGGTGCATTGGTAATCAGGAGTGGGCAGGTTGCCGTGGGCCAGACCCCAGAAAGCAAAGAGCTGGTCTCTGTCTTCCGTCGCTTCGAGTCCTCGGAACAGTTGTAAGAGTTGGATGAGGCTATGGCCCCTTCGCAAATTCTTCTGAGTGTGCAACAGGCTGAAGATATGATTGTACAACTACGACCCGGTTATTCACATGCTTCGTGAGTGGTACGGAGGCATGGTAGCTCACCTGATAGCAGTCCGACTGCACATCTTTGGGCAAAATGTCAATGAAGGAGGCGCAGCATTCCCGTCTGTGCTTCTCGTACGCTTCGGACGCATCAACGAGGGTCGAAAAGGGGACCACTCCCCATTCACCCATGACAAATGCTTCTCTTGCAAGCACAATTTCTTGAATGGTCCACACCCGTCGCCAAAACGACGCTCTCAATATGCGTCGCAGTTGCTGGGCCGCAATGATATCGAAGGAAGCTTCTGAGGGGTCAAGTTCGCGAAGATGCGAACCAGACGACCAACCCTGCAAGATTTCCAACAACATTGAGGGCTGGAGCAACATTCCTCCCTCATCCACGCCGAGGTAGACTTGATCCGCGTTCGAGAAGATGCATCCCATCATTGCCACTTGGATGCTTCGCTCTGCAGAATTGTCTTGGGCAATACACAGCGAGTCACACCAGAGATCCTGTGCGAGACCAAGGGCACGAACCCTGGACAACTGCCGATGCAAGTTGCGAGGCACTGCATAGGATTTGTTGTTCAGGATGATGTTTTCGGTTGCGCACGTGGTTACCCACGCGTATGACAGACAAAAATAACGGCGAGCGGCTTGTTCCAGGTTGACGGTACGGAGCGCAGCTCGAATTGGAGCATCTTCAGATCCTGGCTCGATTCTGCAGAGTCGAATCTCTTTCCCAGGGTCGCTCAAGCGAGTCCATGCAAAGTTGTCAGATGGAAGGAGGACGCTGTCTCGCCGGGATGGGGCGGACTTTAGGCGTGCGTTGGCCTCGCCAGGTGCTAACGTGCTCGGTGCTAATCCCATCAAGGCGGCTCAACGGTGATGGCCAGTCTCTGCAGAGGATCTAGGGCACAGTTGGGATTCAAGGTTATCCTGTTTGATGCGAGTCGAAAAAGAGCAGTCTATTGCCAGGTCAGATACCACCTCCAGCGAGCCCTTTGGCGCGAGAGGACATCTTATGGCATGTCGAGCTTCACAAGGCATGAGCCTCGCTGCTTGAGGCGGCGAAGTTTGACGCATCGCAACTCGAAGACTGCGACGAACCTGCAGGTTGCGATGCAGATGCAACCTGGCAGGTGGTATGCTGCAATGCGCTGTTGGGCATCTATGAGGTCCCAAACACGTCACGAAGTTGTATTGGTCGTTCGCGCTTTGCATTCTCTGCCGCTGGCGTCAGCAGAGAACCTGAGGGTCTTTACCGCTACTCTTCAAAGAGCTCGACTCCGGGAATATAGCCTGCAGCGCGGCAGGAATACTTGACTTGCTGACCAAACGGCTGCGCCTATCACACTCGGCCTATATCACCCAGGTGACTTGTGGTATGTTATGCACTCTCAAGGATCGAGATCATGCAGGACTTAATGAGAACGTACTAACACCTCGTCGCTATAGTCTGATAAGCCTCCGACGAGATCGATGCTTCTGCTCAGCCGAGCGTGCTCCTGATGGTGTAGCGACAGCGAATCGGCGCGCGTCAGGCTGCCTTCTTCATATCCAAACTGCAAGCTCCTTCGGAGGTAGCTCTCCAGCCATCACCCGCCTCATTTTTCCGTCGTCTCAATGCTTGGCATCCTTTGTGCGTCGGTGTCGGTCTTGTGAAAGAGGACGAACACAGATCGGTTGCGGCGGTCCTCAAAGCGCATAGAAAAGAGCTGGCATGATAAAGAGTCCTGGGTCTGGATACGAAAGGGTGAGGGACGCGAGGCCATCTTGGCTTGTTGCTTGGTGTAGGTCGCGAAGAGGGATTATCGACACTCAGCTCTGTGCGCCTAGCGGCGCATATATGCATGTCATAGGCGAACACACCTTATGACATGCACAAGCGCTCGTCCCATGACCATCTGCATGCCCTGAGACCGCGGGCAAAAACGCATGTTTCAGGACGCAGCGGGTGGATCGACTCAAAGCCACATATGTATTGCTACAACCCTAAACGTATTGATTTTCCAAACGACGTCCGCACAAGGTCTTTTTACCGACAAAAGGGTACATTGAAACGCTTTCGACATTATTAGATTGACGAGGCTGTGCAGGCTGTGCTGCAAGTTTGATTCGCCTAAGGCGTGGGGTGCCCTTGGCCGCCCATCTCGGCCCCTTCTTATCACCGCAACACCACCAACAACCCCTATCGTCATTTGGGTGGCTTAGATACAACCTTCTGCAGCTCTAGCTGTTGCTACTGCCTTGGCACTTCCCTGCCAGACCCGTACTATCAATACTCAGGCGTCGGGATTGTCGAGCAACGACCTCATGACCATTGGCCTGGATACCAGCTTTGTGCTACACGCACAAAGCTACTCGAAACGTAGCACCACACGAGCAACAGCCAGATGTACGATTCGACATGTAAGGATGGACAATTCTACAACAATCGCAATATGTGAGCCAAGTCGAGGTGTCTAAGGCCAATCACTGGCTGCTATTGTTACCGTATCAGCCCCACCACTATGAAAACACAGCCTGCCAACAGGTGTCTCAGCCTGCAAGCCTACACGACCACGTGTCAATGCAAACCGAGCATCCCTTCCAGAAAATACTGTCAAGCTTAGTGTCAGCTTGTCCCCTCTGATACACAGTGCATACTGGCAGCATGTCATTCGTCTCTAACATTTACAATCTTTTGGTAACCTAGGAGAGATGATCGATAGCGCCGTTCGGCAATGGTTGAACGTGGCGAACGATACAGAGAACTAGAAATCCCTCAATACTTTCCATGAACTGGCCCTGAGAGGTATTCCTGTCGTAGCAGCGAAGTCAGAGACCAGATTATTCCGCCTGCTCCTTGATGTGAGAAATGCTCCTTTGGCTGGAGAGCTCGTTGAAACAGACCTCGATCGCCAACCAGTGTTCGAAGCCTTGTCATACACCTGGAGCAAGGCCCTGGAACGAATGCACATTACACTCGATGCCACACCGGTTTTCCCTATCACTTTGATCTGATCAGGAAGACAGGCTCGTTCTCAGTCATGGCCTATGTTTCCCAAGAACGACCACAACCACGTGGTCTGCCGACATGGACGGTCGACTTTTCCTTCGGGGGACTCGACGAGAGTGCTCGCGCTCGTCTCTACAAACGCCAGTTTTTCAGCGGGGACGGCTCTACATGCAATTTTCACGACAACAGTGACTCCGACGATGAGATCGTAGACTTTGATGAGCTAAAGAAGATTTTTACGCGCACGTATAATAAGCCTGCGCCGCAGCCTCGAGTCGGCTTGAGCCGGGATGAAAAGCGTATGACTGCCAGGGGGTACATCGTCGACACGGTGAACGCGATCGTATCCCTTCCGCAGCCAAAGCCGGGTAACATTGATGAAAGCTTTGTGTCCAACCTTGCGACAGTTTTGGACCGCTTGCTGGGGCATTGTTTTGCAGCATGGGGTCGTACCAAGCCGAGAGTGGTTGTTGACCAAATTGGAACGAGCCTGGTGCGTGCGCCTCCAGAGTCGAGGTGTGACTGGAAGCGAATGCTGACGAATGTCGAGCGGACAGATCTGAGGAGGCGTGGCTTGGAGCTAGAGCCCGAATTGTTGACCGAATATCAGTATCGAGATGACAAAATGGATGAGTCATTTCGAAACTGGCGAATTTACTCTGGTCTGCCTACATTTGCCACCAGACTGGGAATCGGCTGGTCTGAGGGTGTATGCCGCGAGTGGGAAACGCATCGTTGGTTCGAGTTGGGAGACAGAGTTGAGGGGACCGTCTTCTTCATCACGGCGAAGGGCTTTAATATGGCAGTTGACGATCACATCGTGCTCCTACACGGATGTAACGATGTAATGCTGTTGAGGCAGAGAAGCCGCGGGTACGACTATCAAGGTACAGTCTATATTCATAGTATTTCAAACGGTGAGATGGATGATTTATTTGACAGTGGAGCATTTGAGGAGGAAGACTTTTGTTTGGTTTGAATGATCGTAACCTGGATTCAATAGGGTATATAATGTCTTGTGTCTCGGTCTTGAACACATACGACCATAGGTCAGTGAAAACTGGGCATCCCGTCCGCTCTGCCATACATAAGCACTGAACCGGGCGACTAGTACTAGAGTGGGTGACCATCTGGGAATCCCGCCTGTTGTATGTTTTTGTTTTTGTCTTTGCTCTCCCTCAATAGCATGAGAGAACGTCTCTTTTGCATGATGGTCGCTCAAATTGCAACACTGCACCAAGTATCGCAACCTCCGGTCCGTACGGGAACAACCAAGTTCACGACCAACAGTGTCATCGAGCGACGGCGGTGACGCTGGTACTGTCTGCGCGTTCATTCCTCATCCTTGATATCAGTTTGTTTGTTAGGAGATTGACTCAAGTGCACGACTTCGATTGTTCAGATCCTATATTGAGAACATAAGGGTTGGAAGACGATCCGAACCAGTCGTATTCGAGACTAGTGGCTGTAGGCTGAACGAAGCGAACACTGAAACATGCAAGCTGCAGGCGCAGCATGCAGGCTGCGCCGGAATTCTGGAGTTCGCCAATCAACTCCTTAAGCGAATGTCCTTGCACTGCCAGGATTCCGTCCGCTCACGGATGATAGGGTGAAGCCAGAATACCGGCCGTCCGTGTGGTACGTAACTACGAAAGAAGGCTGCATCAGTTTCCTGGTCCGCGCTTATGAATCTATCCATATCTTCACTATACAAGTAACGTTCCGCGATACGAATCTGGCTCTGGGTGCTTCTCAGTCATCTCCCAACCAGATCCAAGCCTTGTTCATCAACATCAAATACAGCCTGTGTTCGTCCGTCGTCCCTAATATGGCCGACGTGTGGGAACAACACAGGTCTACGATCTACAGATTGTTTGTGCTGGAAGACAAGAGCTTGGACGATGTGATGCGACACATGAAGGAGGTCCATAGGTTCGAGAGAGGGTATGTGCCGAATGCCCAGCTGTGCGAGGTAGCCTCAGGCTGACGAGTGAGCAAGCAAAACCCAGTATACAAAGAAACTCCAACGTTGGGGATTTGCCAAAAACAGTCGAAGCTCTGACTGGAAGAATGTACACCACAAGATCCAGAAGAGGGCAAACCATGGCAAACCAAGCGTGGTTTATAGGAGAGGGAGGAGAGTCGAAGCAAAGAAGCTCAGCAAAGAGAGCCGACACAACTATTCCAGCATGTTGGACTTATTCAATCCGTCAAGTATCCAGAACTCCCGTCAATCCAGTGTCGGTGAGCCATCTAACTAATCTGCTTAGCGACGTCCCCGAAGACGCCCGAAGAGTTTGTCGTCTGTACACCATTCGGCCGTGACACTACACCACTTTATATTCACAATCTCCCCTGTCTACAGCTGTTTGAGCATCTGAGGACCCTTGGTAAGACGACGATATTTGTGATTGAACCTTGTTTTGACCAAATTTCAGCATGCACCGCACCCTTGCCTACCATGTCGGCACTCGAAGCACATGCCCTTCGGTATGAGCGTCCTAGTCGCTAAAGTCTCGTGGACTCGCAGGAAGCTGTACGGCAACATGCCAGAGTATGTGCAGATAGTGCTGCAAATTCCGGTGTTGCCCAATGGAAGACATGTATTGCAGGGATCCAGATGGATGACATTGTACTCGACAACTTTGCTTCATTGACATCGGCAAGCGATCTGATACGTCAGCACGGCACACATGCCAGCAAATCACTTGCAGGTGCTCTACCAAGCGCAGACCTCTCCAAGATGCTGCTTTCGATGGTATACTTGGCTTCCAACAATCTGATCAGCGATCATTGGGCTTCATCTGCCTTTGGATTGTTACAGAGAGCAAATTGTCTGGATCTGCTGATCACAATTGCGTCAACCAATCTTCCCGCGATCAAGGCTATTGCCAGAACGTTTCTCCACTCAGCCGTCAAGTCGGGCGACACGAAAATGGTGAAGACTTTACTCAGTACCGGCGTCGACATAAATTCACCGTTCAGCTATGGATCCGACACATTGCTTTTGATCGCAGTACGCCAGGGCGACCTAAAGATGGCAAAATTTCTGCTAGAACACGGAGCAGATCCCAGGCACTCTCCAGAGATACTACATGCTGCGGTGATGACCGGCAATTTACAGCTTGTGAAGCTTCTTTACAATTCTGGAGCTCGAGACGAAACGAGGAACATCTGGACTGGAAATAAGACAGCTTTGCAGTCAGCCGCAAGCAAAGGCAAAGTCGAGATAGTCCGGTTCCTGCTGTCTCAGGGTGTGGATGTCAATGCTGATGCTGATCTGGACGGCGAAACAGTGCTCCAGGCAGCGGCAAGCACAGGCATCTGGGAACTTGTGGAATTAGTTCTGGAACATCATCCAAACGATATCTATGCTGCCGTAGTGACCTCGATAGATGCTGGTCGCGACGAAGTTGCCATGTCTCTCATCTACCAAGGCATAGATCTGGACAGGCCGAATTGGGAAACACCGCTCCAAGCAGCTTCGAGGAGAGGAAATGAAGAGTTGGTAAGGATTTTGGTTGGCATGAGTGCGAACGTCAATGCTGCTCCAAAGGACTACTTTGGAATGACAGCGCTCCAGGGAGCGGCAAGCCACGGAAACCTCGAAGTGGTAAAGTTTCTGGTGGAAGAAGGTGCAAAGATAGATGACACTCCAGCAACATTGGGAGGCGTGACAGCTCTCAAAGCCGCCGTACATGGAGGGAATCTTCAAGTGGTCAAATTCCTGCTGGAACATGGCGCGGATATCAACGCCGACACAGTCGAAGTGGATGGGGAGTCGATTCTCCTAGCCGCAGTGCATACGGGAGACATGGAGTTGATTCAATTCTTGATTGACGAAGGTGCGGACGTCAACGCTGAATCAGAGTGGTGTTGCGGCCACACGGCGCTTGAAGCAGCGGCGGAATATGGGGATATACAGCTTGTGCGACTACTCCTGGATCACGGGGCCGATCCTAATGCTCACGATGCGAGGCCTTTGACCGCCGCAGCTCCTAATGCCTCCTACGACATCGTGAAGCTCCTTCTTGATCATGGCGCCAATGTCAATAGAGCTGCTCCGAACGGCAGAACTGTGATTGACCAAATGATGGAGGGATATTGGGAATATGATATCGTCCAGCTCCTTCTCGAGCGCGGGGCGAACAGGACGGACGCCCTGCCAGCAGTAGCTAAAAGCGGTGACCTCGACCTTGCCAAATCTTTGCTGGACTCCGATGTTGACGTCAATGCCACCCGACAACACAGACCCTCAGCGCTCGCCGAAGCAGCCCTCGCTGGCGATTTGGACATGGTCCGCCTTATCCTTGGCTATGGGGCAAACGATAGATCAGGAGCGCTACTTGCGGCCGTAAGAGCTTCTCATCTTACTCTCGTCCGCCTTTTGATACGCGCAGGGGCAGATGTGAATGCCAGATATGGAGCTGATAGCGACTGGCGCGACTCTCCAGTAATGGCGGTAGCAGCTCTCCACGGGGACTTGGATATCGTCCGACTGCTTCTGGGCTCTGGCGCAGACGTGGAAGTCACAGAGAACACAGGTGACTCCACGACTGGAATGTCACCAAGGACCACAGCATTACAGTATGCTGCGATACAAGGACATCTGAGTGTCGTCCATGAACTAGTCAGCAGAGGGGCTGATGTCAACGCCCCTGCTTGGTCGGACAACCAGAGGACAGCTCTCGAAGGAGCTGCCGAGCATGGGCGTCTCGACACAGTACAATTCCTCATCAATGTGCAGGCAAATGTACACACGTCTAGAGCGTTGCACTTTGCACGAAAAGAGGGCCATGATGCTGTAGTGGCACTGCTGATGATGCAGTGACGACAAGTCTGTCACGGTCGTTTGGAAGGAAAATATGATGTTTCAATTCGATTGTCGTAGTTCTGTTCATGTCTTTGAAATCGACTCGGTCCGTATTGGGGAATTCTGTAACCGCGGTAAACCACGGTAAACCAATGCCAGTCTTGTAAATGCTCGGCTCGTCCGGGCTGCTCAAAACACTCGGATCTGGCGTTTGTCTCGGAAGTCCTGTCGGTCTCGGCAGATGTGTCTTTTTTATTATGCATGAAAAAGGCGGAAATGGTGCGAATTTTTCCTGATGTGGCCAATCTCTGTTATAATGTATTTACTCGAAACAATTTTGACAAGTGATTGCGATCGTCCGTGCCAACGGTAAACTGGATACAGCAGATTACGTCGATTGCGTACTTTACAGCGGCCGGGTGAATGGCGGATTGGCCTTGGCGGGCAGGAGCTGTCCCGACGTTTCCTCGGCCGCCAACCGCATTCGATAATCCTGGTCGCGCAAGCAAGACCAACTTCCCATCACCACCGCGTCCATCGTCCACCCTCACCCACACATCCCTCCCCGCCGCCCGTCCACCTCTCATCTCCGTCGCCTCGGTCAGGTCAGCCTAGCACCCAAATCACAAGCACCATGTCTTCCGAACAGGTCATCGAGCAGCTCAAGAGCCACATTGGTTCTCTTGAGAGCCGCATCCACGACCTCGAGAACAAGTACGGCAAGCCCGATGCTGGCAACAAGTCCTCCGTCGATGGCATGCGCATGATCCTCATCGGCCCCCCTGGCGCTGGTACGTGTATAGTCGCGACATCTCAATGGCTGCAATGAGACTAACAACATTCCCCAACAGGCAAGGGTACTCAGGCCCCGAGGATCAAGGACAAGTACTGCGCCTGCCACTTGGCCACTGGTGACATGCTTCGCGCGCAGGTCGCTGCTAAGACTGAGCTTGGTCGCCAGGCCAAGAAGATCATGGACGAGGGCAAGCTGGTGTCGGACGAGATCATGATTGGCATGATCCAGAACGAGTTGGACAACAACCAGGAGTGCCAGAACGGGTACGTCATGGGATGAAATGAGGAAACACGCGCAAGGTCGCAACGTACTAACACACCCTCCAGTTTCATCCTCGATGGTTTCCCTCGCACTGTTCCCCAGGCTGTCAAGCTCGACAGCATGCTCAAGACCAAGTCCCAGCCTCTCAAGCACGCCATTGAGCTCCAGATCGCCGACGAGCTTCTCGTCGCCCGTATCACTGGCCGTCTCGTGCACCCCGCCTCCGGCCGCTCTTACCACAAGATCTTCAACCCCCCCAAGGCCAACATGATCGACGACGTCACCGGCGAGCCTCTCATTCAGCGCTCCGACGACAACGAGGGCACTCTCCGCAAGCGTCTGGGTACCTACCACGAGCAGACCGGCCCCGTCGTTGACTACTACCGCAACACCGGCATCTGGAAGAAGATCGACGCCTCGCAAGAGCCTGGCCAGGTCTGGAAGAGCATGCTCAACATCTTCGAGAAGGACGCCCAGCCCAGCAGCCTTTTGAGCAAGATTGGCATCTCCAAGTAAAGCAATTGTCATTTCCACGAATTGTTCGAAGAGCCAGCGGGATAGGTCCCCCGAAAACGGGAAGACGATTCCCAAAACGTGATGATTTTGGAGGAGAAAAAAGGGCGTTCTTCAAGCAAAAAGCTGGCGCAGATGCGTCGTCATTTGGATCAGCAAGATGGACGGCGCGTCCACATTACGTCTATGGGTCGGGGGACGCGCATGTGAAACGAAGTTAGGTTTCCTTTTAATTCTCCGAAGCTGTGTATAGAAGTATCCGAGAGAGCCTGTGAAGGGGGCTTTGTATCATATACGTCAAGATCATGCTTTATCTTTGCTGTCATTTTCTACGGTCTGCTGTCTTGGATAAAATTGCGAGCTACATATTTCATGCACCACGTGGCTTGTGGCGCCAGGATAGTTTTTACTTACTGCGCCGTACATGAGAACATCCCGAGACCCTTATGTCGGCGGAGCTACTTCCTACTGTACAACCATACCAGCGTGGCCTGACAACCTATGCGATCTATGCAAACCTGCTTCATCTATCTCTACCATGCATGTATCCTCTGAATGCTTGTTAGACATCATGTCGAGCTAACACGTACATTTTTCTTTTTAGACTTTCGAACCCTGCTTCTGCAGACGCCCTACTACAAGCGTGAAGCTGGAAGGGCACAGCCGTGGGATTACATCAAGCATGCTCGTGCAGCTACAAAATACCATTGCGACCCAGTCGGTGATCTTGCTCTGCCGTCGTGACGGTTCTTGCTGACGATTCATCGAGAGCGTGTTGCGATGGTCTTGCGGTTCTTTGGCTATCCGTTGTTCGTCGACAAGTGATTGAATTAGCGTGTTAGGCTCGAATCCCATCAAAGCATGTAGAAGTTATTGGCGTTGCATTTATGACTTTTGTGTCGCCGTCGAAACCTGCCATTTTGGTCAATTGGGAGAAGTTGGAACCTCGTGATGTCCGTAATCGGTGCAGTAGATAAGAACGTTATCTAAAGCGGTCTATCAATCATTCCATCTCGCCCCTCGCTGTCTTCCCAGCGCTTCTTCATCGGTTCACGAAGATCAATGCTGGCTTCGACGCTGCTTGGCCGAAGTGACTCCTGGCACGGCGTGTGGCTTCCAGATCGCATATCCTTGACACACAAAACAGCCCATCCCACTCATATTCTCGTGTCTCCTCATAGGGCTACGCTTGATTAGGAAAGCTCATGCGATAAAGTGTGGAGTAGTGAGGGCTAGCGCCTCGGGCAACTATCTGGAGCTTGAGAGCTGCTTGATACAGAAACATGGCAAAGTATATCAAGAGTCACGCTCCCGCACCTACCTGACATCTTCCCAGTTCTCCTCTTCATAACCATCTTGTCAATCCTGTTGAGAAGTTTACAGCTTCTTTTTCCCACCCGTCTTCGCCCTCCTACAAGCCTCCAATCTCTTATCGTCAGGCGTGCATCATATCTCCAGCTTATTAACCCCGCGGTCTTCGCCATTGAAGTCGCACAGTCGCACCGCCTGCTGCGAAGACTCGTCGCCTGCACCACCTCACCACAGACATAGCATAAGCGGCCGTGATGTCTTCCTTCATGCGTTCCGCCTCGAGGCTGCAGCCTGTCCTGCGCGCCAGCACTCGCACCACCTTCACCCGCCGAATGGCTACGCAGAGCCCTCCTCGCGCCGCCTCTGCTGCCACCGCCCAGAGCACCGTCGCCGATGCCTACGAGCAGCCTCTCTTCGCAGACGAGCCCACCGGCCCTGTCATGCGCACTCAATTCCCTGGTCCAGAGAGCAAGAAGGCTATCGCTGAGTTGGACAAGGTCTACGAGACCAGGAGCTTGAACATGATGTGCAACTACCAGAACTCCTTCGGCAACTACGTCGCCGACCTGGACGGCAATGTTCTACTCGACGTCTACGCCCAGATCGCCTCTATCCCCGTTGGATACAGCAACCCAACCCTGCTGCAGTCCGCCATGAGCCCCGAGATGGCCTCTGCCTTGATCAACCGTCCCGCCATGGGCAACTTCCCGTCCCACGACTGGGCTGAGATCCTCAAGACTGGTCTCCTGCGTGCTGCGCCTAAGGGTCTCGACCAGGTCCTCACCGCTACCGCTGGTTCCGATGCCAACGAGCTTGCCTACAAGGCGGCTTTCATGTACAAGAGACAGAAGCAGCGTGGTGGATACGATGTTGAGTTCTCCCAGGAGGACATTGAGTCTTCCATGAACAACAAGGCACCCGGATCTCCCGACATGTCTATCTTATCCTTCCGTGGTGGCTTCCACGGCCGTCTCTTCGGCTCCCTCTCTACCACTCGCTCCAAGCCTATCCACAAGCTCGACATCCCTGCCTTCGACTGGCCCCAGGCTTCCTTCCCTCAGCTCAAGTACCCTCTTGAGCAGCACGCCGAGGAGAACGCTCGCGAGGAGCAGCGCTGCCTCGAGGAGGTTGAGCAGATCATCACCACCTTCCACAACCCTCCGGCTGCCATCATTATCGAGCCCATTCAGTCTGAGGGTGGCGACAACCACGCCTCTCCCGCCTTCTTCAGAGGCCTCCGTGCCATCACCCGCAAGCACGACGTTCTCATGATTGTTGATGAGGTTCAGACTGGTGTCGGTGCCACTGGCAAGTTCTGGGCTCACGACCACTGGGACCTCCAGGACCCTCCTGACATGGTCACCTTCTCCAAGAAGGCCCAGGCCGCTGGTTACTTCTACGGTAACCCTGAGCTCAGGCCCAACAAGGCCTACCGTCAGTTCAACACGTAAGTCCAACATCCATACCTTGTATTGCTTACACAACACTAACAACATATTAGTTGGCTCGGTGACCCTGCCCGCGCCATCCTCTTCCGCGCCATCCTCAACGAGATCGAGAACAAGAACCTCGTCCAGAACACAGCCGAGACCGGTGCTTACCTCTACGCTGGTCTCGAGCGTCTTGCCACCAAGTTCCCCAAGGAGATTCAGAACCTCCGTGGCAAGGGCCAGGGTACCTTCATCGCCTGGGACTCACCCCGACGTGACGAGATCCTGAAGAATGCGAAGGCCATCGGTATCAACATCGGTGGCTCTGGAGCACAGGCCGTCCGCCTCAGGCCCATGCTGATCTTCCAGAAGAAGCACGCCGACATCCTTCTTGAGGGTCTTGAGAAGCTCTTGGCCGCATGAATGTGATGATTGGATTCTCGGGACGATAGATATGATTGTTTTTTTTTTCTTGGATGATTTTCTTTCGAGTTGATTAGAGACTCGAGGCGACCACATTGCGTCGACCTCTACACTGCATGGCGTTTTTTTGGATGGACGAATATTGAGACGGCAAGCATATAGTCGGGACGACATGTACTGCCTGTAGCAAAAGCGAAACACACATCAGCATGCTCGCAGAGGCGTGACATGATTGAACTTCTCGTGGCAACCATTTTCTTGCGCAAAAATAGCTGTACCCGTACAAACTCTCACACGCGCCGGCCAGGTGGCAGTCAGACAAGAAGTCCGATGACAGTCAGTCAACAGCTGTACGAGCTACACAAGCTACATGAATAATGCCAACACTCGCACCCCCGCTCATGCGTTTCGTCTGTTCCTCGGTCGGGGAATTCGCTGTGTCAGAGGGCAGATTGGTTGCTCACGTGCACAGTGGTAGTCAGTCCAGTGACCAGAAGAATCCGGCTAAGGTTAGGCAGGTTCTTCTTCCAGCGACGCGGTGCATTATTCTTTGTTCCGGAAACGCTTGGCGGCGGTCATTGTGCATGTGCTAGATGTGCAAGGGTGCAATGCACAAGGACATGGGGAAAAGATTAGGATGCATTGGACGGCTGGTGGTGAAAGCAAGAAAATGCCGCTGCGGTGACGACGAGAGGTCCACTGCGATAGATAGGCTGATGTATGTACGAGGTGTCCCTTATCTGGGCCGCTAGAAAGGGTTCTGGGTGGTGGAAGAAGAAAGGCAAAAGCTTCGACCTCTGCGAGCCCCATAGTTTTAGTTTGTGTGCGGGAGGCGCCAACGACGTTGCCTCGCGTCTCGGGCTAGCAGGCAAGCTGGCTGGCTGGCAGGCCCTTGGACTTCA
Source organism: Cladosporium sp. D2B6 (assembly GCA_023627725.1). NCBI lineage: Eukaryota > Fungi > Ascomycota > Dothideomycetes > Cladosporiales > Cladosporiaceae > Cladosporium > Cladosporium sp. D2B6. The sequence continues at coordinate 1,917,422 of JAMAHV010000004.1, forward strand.
AGATCGCAGCTCAGCAGTCCACCAGCGCGATCACGTTCGCATCGCCTCGACCTTAGCCGCGACCCGGCAGTCCAATGTTCTGAGCACACACTTCTCCCACGCCGCTGCCATCGTCCCACGTGCCTTGCATCGCCGCCGACTCCCCCCAAAGCGCCTAGTCACAACCAACCCATGAGCAGCCGCACCCGCCGTCCCCAGCCCACGCCCACACGCACCCTCCCCAACCCAGCAGGCCCATCACACGCCTCCGCCCGCGCGACCACCACCCCAAGTGGACCGACCTAGTTGGCTCCCGCTGCCATACCGCCTGCTGTCTATCTATCCGTGCCAGGTAGTAGCTTCGCGGTGACGTGCCTCGATACCAGCAGCGTCACTTACCAACTACTCTTCCTCTCCCCTGCAATCCCTCACCGCTGGGTCCCTACCCGCATTCCTCCACCCATCCCAACGGCGTCCTGCTTTTCTTAGCAGCTCCCTCCACGCTTCTGCCACCACCACCACCTCCATCGCGGGAGAGGGTCCGCTACAGCCCCGACGACCGCCAAGATTCCGTTCAACATCGGCAGCAACAGTACACGCAAGCCCGCCAACATCCCACTGCACACTCTCGGCTCATCTGCCCGCCGCTCCCACCGACGAAGTAACGACAGCGTCGACGAGAAGTACGGCGATCGCCAGCGCCTGCGCCGTTCCGGCTCCTACACCGAAGACAGCGACGACGACGACCGATCCGACTTCTCGCTTTGGAGTGACACGGGCGATCTCGTCGACCAACTTGCCGACGAGGACCCGCTTGCCGGTCGAGTACGAGTGAGCCTCGAAGATCCCCATACCTCGCACCGCAGAGGCAGAGGCCAGCAAAAGAGGGTTCGATACGCTTCACAGAGCGCCGACAACGAGAAGCGAAGCCGGCATACCGATCGCTTTGCACCAGTACCGAAGCGTGCTGCGGATATCCCTATCCCCGAACCAGGACCTAGAACTCTCAACTGGGGCGAGAAGCTCCTAGCCGCCGCTCTCATGCCTGGCGCCGATGGACCTTCCCGCATGCACGGGTTGCACGGGAAGAAGCTGATTTACTTCTTGTCGATTTTCGTCTCGTTGGGCGTTTTCCTCTTTGGATATGACCAGGGTGTCATGTCCGGCCTGATCACGGGCATGTACTTCAAGGACTATTTCAACCAGCCTTCGAGTGCGGAGATTGGAACCATGGTGGCCATTTTGGAAATCGGCGCTTTGATCTCTTCGCTGGTGACTGGACGTATTGGAGATATCATTGGAAGAAAGAAGACGATTTTGTACGGTTCTTTGATTTTCATCGTGGGAGGTGCCTGCCAGACGTTCGCGACTGGCATGCCCATGATGATGCTCGGAAGAATTATTGCGGGTCTCGGAGTGGGTGCTCTTACCACAATCGTGCCGGTGTACCAGTCTGAGATCTCGCCTCCGCACAACAGAGGCAAGTTGGCTTGCATTGAGTTCTCTGGCAACATCTTTGGATACATGGTCAGTGTGTGGGTCGATTACGGCTGCAGCTACATCGAGAGCGACTGGGCATGGCGTGCGCCATTGGCCATGCAGGTGATCATGGGATCGCTCCTGGCCGTTGGAACTCTTCTCGTTGTTGAGTCGCCTCGATGGCTCTTGGACAACGACCACGACGAGGAGGGCATTGTGGTTATCGCCAACTTGTACGGCAAGGGCGACATCCACAACCCCAAGGCGCGTGACGAGTACCGCGAGATCAAGATGAACGTTCTTCTTCAGCGCCAAGAGGGCGAGCGCAGCTACTACGACATGTTCAAGCGTTACTACAAGCGTGTCTTCATCGCCATGTCCGCCCAGGCTCTCGCGCAGCTCAACGGCATCAACGTCATCTCATACTACGCTCCTCTGGTGTTTGAACAAGCCGGTTGGCATGGCCGCGATGCGATCCTCATGACTGGTATCAACAGTGTAACATACCTCATGTCGACCGTGCCACCATGGTACCTCGTCGATCGTCTCGGTCGTCGCTTCATCCTGCTCTCCGGTGCCGCCGCCATGATCGTGTCGCTTTCTTCCATCTCTTACTTCATGTATATCGACATCGGACTCACGCCAAACCTGGTTGTGCTGTTTGTCATGATATACAACGCTGCGTTTGGCTTCTCGTGGGGTCCCATCCCTTGGTTGTACCCGCCGGAGATTCTGCCCATGAGCATTCGTGCCAAGGGTGCAAGTCTGTCCACCGCTGCCAACTGGACTTTCAACTGGCTCGTGGGCGAGGTGACGCCGATTCTGCAGGATGCTATTCATTGGAGGCTGTATCTGGTTCATGCGTTCTTCTGCGCTGTTTCGTTTATCGTTGGTGAGTTTTTGATTTCACTTCTCTCTTGCATATGATTGGAACGATGAGCTAACATTCACTCTCTAGTCTGGTTCATCTACCCCGAAACCGCCAACGTGCGCCTCGAAGACATGAACTCGCTCTTCGGCGACGCCACCACCATGGCTCCCACCCCCGAGACTCTCGCCGAAGCAGAGTCGCTCTTCGGCGACGCTCGCTCGCCCGTGCCGTCTTTCCGTCTCGGCGACGACCGCGTCGACGGCTCCAACATCGACCCCAATGTGCCCGACCTCGACATCGACCCCCCCGCCGTCGAAGTGCAAGACGGCAAGCCGATTCTTAGCAAAGACTCCGAGCGCGAAGAGGGCGTTGGAGGCTGGATCAGTAATCTTGTCAAGAAGAACGGGGATACGGGGAGTGGGAGGTATAAGAGGGTTGGGCAGGATGAGTGAAGTGTGTGGAGTTGAGTTGTTGAGTTGAGTGATTGTTCGTGTGCATTTTGTGAGCGGTCTTTTGTTTGCCTCTTTCTTTTCGCATTGGAAAAAAAGTGGAATTTAGAGATGGGGGCGCGGAAGGGCGGGAGACGAACATGTGTGTTTTGTTGTTGTGTACGTGTGAGTGTGTGGTGTGTCTGTGTGTGTCTATATAGATCTCATATGCGAGGCTGTCTGGTTGTAGGGCCTTTGCGGGCTACATTAACCACCTATTACTGTTTAGTACTACAATTGTGGTGTATTGTCAAGTATACAGCAAACGATGTTCTCCCAGTGGATTGGAGTCATGCCATTGTCACGAGCGAGTGTTGTTGGTTTGCCACATGCGCGTTCTGTACTGCTCTGATCACATTTGTGATGAATTTCACATGTCTCTCCTCAGCACACTAAAAACACGTGACAGACAGCAGTGGCAGTTACAGGACACGTTTTGTTCGAACAAAGCCACAGAAGCTGAACGAAAACGGGCCTTCCGAGTCCTTGCATGTGCATAAGCGCGATGAGCTGGAAATAGCTCCCGCTAGAAAGTTGTAGCTTAGCTGGCCAGTAGTCTAGGTAGCATTGGAGAGAGGCAGCTGAAGAAGAGAAGAGAGATTGACTGCATCGCGACGAAAAGGGGCCATCGAATAGCTTGTGAAGACATTTTCATACCATTGTCTCGATTGATCTGCTGCTTCCCTCTTCTTTCTATAAGAGAAGCTCGTTTCTTCAAACGCCGCGGCCTCGTCAGCAAGCCAACCTTACTTCACACAGTACGCGCCTAACGCCTCTTGCCTCGTAATAATCCTGGGGAAGGGAGATCGCAGCACAGCTCAGATCAGGGAGCTGGCTGTTCCGAACTTCATTCGACCAGCCCACCTCTCCACCACCGCACCACACCACACGGCGCACCTCGCCACGACACTTGTTTTCCTTCTTTTGACCAGCTTTCCGGTCACTTTCTTGGACTTGTTCTATCTAATTTGACACGACCGCGCCAGGTTGTCCTTTTTACTTTCTGCGAGCTAGCTGCCGCAAGCTGCCTACCGAAGCTATGGCGGTCCGCGACGAAGCCATCACCACCGGCGCTGAGAAGCAGGGCGATGTGAGGAAGAGGACTGCTGGACAGGCGCCGCAGGCTAATGGAGGATATGATGCGAAGGATGTGAAGGAGGAGACGAAGGAGAAGGTATGTTTGTTGTCGTCATCATTGGCGTATACTGTTGGGCGCTGTGCGCGTAGAGAGGGATGCATTGAGGCTGACAGCTGGCTTTACTTTTAGTCGAGCTCTTTTGTCGACCTCCTGGACGAGTATGAGTTTTTGATCGCGCCCATCGTGTTTACTGCGCTGGCTTTCTTCACGCGCATGTGGAAGATTGGCTTGTCGCCGATTGTTACTTGGGATGAGGCTCAGTATGTTGCACACACCCACACACACACATCCACCTACTTGGGACACACGAAGACACAATCGCTGACCAATTCGACCACAGCTTCGGCAAGTTCGGTTCCCACTACCTCAAGCGCGAGTTCTACTTCGATGTCCACCCTCCTCTCGGAAAGATGCTTGTTGGCCTCTCCGGCTACCTCGCCAACTACAACGGCTCCTTCGAGTTCAAGTCCGGCGAGACATACCCCGAAGAGCTCAACTACACTTTCATGCGCCTGTTCAACTCCGCCTTCGGCGCGCTCTGCGTCCCGCTCGCGTACTTCACTGCCAAGGAGCTACACTTCAAGCGCCCGACCGTCTGGCTCGTCACGGCCATGGTGCTCTTCGAGAACAGCTACACCACGATCAGCAGGTTCATCTTGCTCGACAGCATGCTTCTGTTCTTCACTTTCACCACCGTCTTCTGCTGGGCTAGGTTCCACAATATGCGCCATCAGGCTTTCTCGCCTGAGTGGGCGTTCTGGCTGTTCAGCACTGGCCTCAGCGTTGGATGCGTGTGCAGTGTTAAGTGGGTTGGTATGTTTGGTACTGCGCTTGTTGGTATCTACACTATTGAGGACCTCTGGAACAAGTTTGGTGACTTGAAGATGCCCAAGGTAAGTTGTGGACTTTGAAATAGTCGATTGAAGATTGTGTGATGCTAACAGATTCACAGGTCGAGCTCGCTGCACACCTTGCTTTCAGAGTCGTTGGTCTCATCGTGATTCCTCTCATTGTCTACCTTTTCTCCTTCTACGTTCACTTCCTCATTCTGGAGAACAGCGGCCCTGGCGATGCACAGATGTCTTCTCTCTTCCAGGCCAACCTCAGAGGCACTGAAGTCGGCAAGGACAGCCCACTGGAGATTGCTTTCGGATCTCGCGCCACGCTCAAGAACATGGGCTACGGTGGCGGTCTTCTTCACTCCCACGTTCAGACCTACCCTGAAGGCTCCACCCAACAGCAAATTACTTGCTACCACCACAAGGACGCCAACAACGACTGGTTCTTCTACCCCAACAGACAGGCGCCCGATTACAACGCCGAGGACGAGGAGATCAGATACGTTGGCAATGGCGACGTCATTCGTCTTATTCACGCTCAAACCGGTCGCAACCTCCACTCTCACCAGGTCGCTGCTCCTGTCACCAAGGCTGACTGGGAAGTTTCTTGTTACGGCAACCTTACTATTGGAGACACCAAGGATCACTGGAAGGTCGAGGTCGTGAACGATGCCTACTCTTCCAGGGACTACTCTAAGCTGCGCACTCTGACCACTTCATTCCGCTTGAGGCACGTCGATCTTGGCTGCTACCTCCGTGCTGGCAATGTCAACTTGCCACAGTGGGGTTTCAAGCAGATTGAGACTACTTGTGTGAAGGAGAACAAGCCTCGCGATGTCTACACCCACTGGAACGTCGAGTCGCACTGGAACGAGAAGCGTAAGTGCATTCAATGCTGACATGGATGAATTGTGCTAACAAACTACAGTCCCCGCCAGCGATCCCGGCTCATACAAGTCTCCCTTCCTCCGCGACTTTGTCCATCTCAATGTCGCCATGATGACCTCCAACAACGCTCTGGTTCCCGACCCCGACAAGCAGGACGACCTCGCCTCTAAGCCATGGCAGTGGCCTCTCCTGAATGTCGGCCTCCGCATGTGCGGCTGGGACGACCACATCGTCAAGTACTTCCTTCTCGGCAACCCACTCGTCTACTGGGGCTCGACCTTCTCCATCGTCTTCTTCTTCGGCATGCTCGCCTGGTACGCCATCCGCTGGCAGCGCGGCTACCAGGAGCTCACCTGGGCGCAAATCGACCAGTTCCACTACGCCGGCATCTACCCCGTCCTCGGCTGGTTCCTGCACTACCTGCCTTTCATCGCCATGGCCCGTGTCACTTACGTCCACCACTACTACCCGGCGCTCTACTTCGCCATCCTCTGCTCCGGCTTCTGCTTGGACTGGTACACCCGCGACCTCCGCAAGGGCGTGCAGTGGGGCATTTTCGCCGTGCTGTACGTTGCTGTCATCGGCATGTTCTGGCTCTTCCGCGCTTTCAGCTTCGGCATGGAGGGCAGCCACAAGCAGTGGTCGCATTTGAAGTGGTTGCCGACGTGGCGCATGACTGATTAGATGTGCTTTACTTCGCAGAAGTGGGAGTGCTGCTGGATGTGATTGACGGGGTGTCTATGATGCAGGATGACTAGTTAGAAGGTGTTCTTTTTTCTTCATCTCTCTTTGTGTCACGGTCTTCTTTGCGGATGAGATATCCTATGAAGTTTTTAAAATTTATATGTATTATCAAAAAGGTTTCTGATTTGTCTGACCTGTTGTGTACAGATCTCGTTCTAGAATGGTTGATGATTACTGTAAAGTACACACCAGGGCTCAGCGTGTGCATTCACGCTGTCTGGGAAGCAGCAGTCTCGGACCTATCTCTCTGCAGAATAATCTGCCATGCAATGATTTTTTTGGGTTATTAGGGATCATCATGGCTTGCAGCGATGCGACACACGTGCATGGAGGATGCACGCTGCTGACGTCAAGGTGCGGGGTTTTCTAATCTGATCACTAAATGTAAGTGAACAATGGCTTGTAATCAAGCATTGCGCTTTGTCATATGCCGTGGCTCGACGTTGGAGCTTGTGATCAGCAGTGTGGGAAAGATAAATGAAGCCGGTGTTTTGTGTTCGTGATGGGGATTTGCGCCAACACTCATTCACTTTCACACTCACCACAACTTTTCCCGAACATTTGAGTCAAGGCAGTCAGTCAGGACGATCCATCAACCATGGCGCAAAGAGCAACGGCGACTTGTTATTGCGGCGCTGTGCAGCTTGAGGTGGTGAGTATTGCCATTCGTGAATTTGAAGACTTGCTGCCTTTCTGACTGAATCGGCTGACCGAATTAAAGCCTGTTGAGGGTGACGACCTCGTCAACACGCATGTCTGCCACTGTAAGGACTGCCGCAAAGTCACTGCGACAATGTTCGCATCAAACGTGCGTTCCACCCACAAGCACACGACCTCATCCCTAATGCTCTACGACTGACAATGATATTCTCACAGCTCTCAGTCAAAGACTCAGCTCTCGTCCACATCCGCGGCCAAGACAAGCTCACATCCTACTCCACCAGCGCGACCATCGGCACGGGCAACACGATGACTAGCTCTTTCTGCTCCGTCTGCGGGACGCTGATGTATCGCCGCAGCAGTGGGTTTCCGGGTTTGAGTTTCTGTAGGATTGGCACGGTGGATGATCTGGAGCTGCATGAGACGAAGCTTAGGCCGCAGGCGGAGCAGTTTGTTGAGAGTAAGGTTGGGTGGTTGAAGCACATTGAGGGGGTGAGGCAGGTTGAGGGGATGAGTACGGAGTGAGCGGGATGGATAGATTGATGGGGAACTCATCACTTGTTGTTGTTAGCCAGGGGATCTATGGCTGCTGCTGCTGGTTTGTCCAGGGACAGAAAAGCATTCCAGGAGATATCCAGATCCTTCTCGGACGGAGTTTGTGGACAATACTCGTAGGTCGAGAACACAGCTTTTGCTCTGCGAGCGTCTAAAAACTCGTTTTTGGCGTTCTACAAACTGGGAGTGCGACAAGCAGCAAGCACGATCGAAATTTCATCAATCGGCATGTATCATGTGATTTCAAGTTGTCTGACCTTCAAGGCTGTGAATACTAAGTAACCTTGCTTTCATCCGATTATGTTAATGGATGAAGACTCCGAGGGCCAAGAAGGCTCTGTCTAGAGCCCAGCCAAGAGCCACGACACCGACATGTAATGCAAAACCATAGTCTTTCGATATCTCCAGTCGATTCGCAATGTCTACACCGAAGAAACGGATAGTCAGACTGGAGGCATGAGCAAGCCACCATGGATCCGTCGCGCTCATTGCATACAACACCTGTCCGACGAGAGCATTGCACAGAGCAGCGGCAACTATAAGCGATACTGCTCTTGCAAGTGTTATGTTGACTTTATTGAGCAGAAGAGAAGTCGTGGGCCGTCCAAATTCGCTCTCGTTGTCTTGGTCCGCTGGGGACGAAATTTGCTTCCTTGATCTAGGTGTAGCCATGTCTGCTGGAGACCAACCCTCGACAATGGTTATGGCTGTAGAGCGTTGATCGAGGGCTGGCCCGATTCGTAATGTCCTGAATGCAACATGGAGGCAGAGCAGGCAGTGGACGGTTCTCAGCGGCCTCTAAAGCGAATGCCAATATATGCCCGAGATGTAATATATAGCGAATGTGTATCGATTCATCAATCCACCAATCGACAATGGAAAAAGCGGCAAGTAACTTATTTTAGTGGAAAAGCTTCTCATGTATACGGGTATCCATACTTTCGGCGATCTGCAGCTAGCGCCCACGGACGATTACGGGACCCTCATTTTCCATCCCCTACAGGACACAATTACATCATCCTTGTCAACCACAATTTGGTGTTTGTTGCCATGCGATTACGTCCATTGTCATCTTTCTGGCACACATCAGTAACCTCGAACGCATCGCAATGTCACGCGAACTGCTTCGATATAAGGCTTCTCCTCTGCACACATGTCCTGCGCCGCCTTGACCAGCACCAAAATTCATCACAAACTGTTACGAAGCCTGCCAGTAGGCACGCGCGAAACCATGTCTTTTACTATACGTGCTCTGGAAATACCCCTGTGTGGACAAAGCTACTGGCTCTCGAAGCGCATTCCGTATTTACATCAGTGCTTCAACTCAACGCAATCGAAAACGCAGGCACTCGAGGGCTTTACTCATCGCCCGATAAACAGCCTTACAGCTTATCGTCCAGAACTCACTACGTCTACATTTCCTTGCGGTAACAGCTCCTTCAACATTGCCGATCAATTTCAGGATCAGCTGCGCAAAGATGGCCATCGTGTTTGGGGAGTTGTCGTATACCGCTGCACCTACGGCGACAATGCGGCATGGGAAACGTGCCTCGAGCGTCTCAACGCCTGGATTCGAGAGCCTATGCACTTTTACAATGGATTGGACCTGCTCGAGGAAGGCCGATTCAAGCTCACTGTGATGCACGATCCGAGCAGATTCGAAGGGGCGAGCGCGCGGGTCGTGCGCCGGCACTTCAAAGAGTGGAGAAAGCATGCAGTCCACGAGGAGCAGGGTACAAACGAAGAAATCGCAGCACGACGTCCAAGACCAGAGATGTATCATCATGCCTACGGTACAGCTGAGCTTGACGAGGACTTGTGGACGGGCTTAGCAGGAGAGGCCGAAGAGGTGGATGAGCAGCCTTCCCTCATACCAGAGATCGGCCGCTATGGTCTTGCTGCCGCGGCGGTGAGATACAGATTATGCGTACAGATCGACGAAGCTGCTCTGCAGAGCATCATCTCTCCGGCGGGTGAAGAGTATATGGGCGAATCCTGGGTGAACATAGTTGACGCTGATTGGGACCCTGAGGTTGCAGCCGCCCAACGCGAATATGAGAAGGTCAGGCACGTGAAAAACGGACTTGACCTGGAGGACTTCGACGATGAATTGGAAGTCTTCATTGAAATTGACGGATGCACGGAGGAATATGTGGGATGGATGAAAGTGCCTTACCAGGATCTGATCCCAGAGTTTTACTCGAGCATGATGGAATACAACGCATTCGGACAATACTATGTGAGGCCACCAGACATTTGTAGATGGTAGCTGTAAAGCTGTCGGGGCTCATCCTCACTACCACGGTTTGTATCAGAGGCTCTTAAAGGTAAGGCGATCGTGTTCCTGATTGCTACACAAAGCCTTACGCACGTTTCAGCCTAGTAGAAAATTCTAGAGAAGTTCCAGTAAGCCCAGCCATCGAATGACTTGATATTGTACATTTATGCGCCCATGATCTTATTACTTTGAGATTGAAATCCCCGAAGCCTGATGAAACGCTGTGGTTATCGCCAGTCTTGCCATCACTATTGTTGGAAAGCTCCGCTCTGCATGGGCGTGGCACTACACTCCGTCGGGACCGTCAACATCCTGTTTGGATCGGCCTCCCAGGTATAGCCACCATCCACACCAATCTTGATGAATTTATACTGCACGTCTTGTCCAACACCCAGGCTCACGACACCCTTCCAGAGAGAATTGGCATCTGTATACTCGTCAGCCGCTAAGACAACTGCAGCATTCGTACTCCATTCGCCGAGTGCAGGAACGGAGCCAATGACATATACCGCCTCTCCAAACTCTGTTCTGGCTGTGACTTCGAAAACGACGTCAAGCGACGTACAAGTCGGAGTTGCGGTGTCATCGTGCCATTTGCAACCTTCCTGAATATTTGGTCCACCACAGCTCGAAGTCTGGAACTCTCGGTTGGGATCGCCCACACAGGTGTGCCATCAGTCTGTAGCTTGATGAACATGTAGCTGATCTGAGTGTTTGCAGAGAATTTGGCTGTGCCGAAATATGCAGATCGCTTCCGGAGCTAGGCTTGACATCTGTTGAGCGGTGACCACTTGCATTGCGGACTGATTTCGGACAATGACCTTTCCATTCACATGTTGGAACTCACAGACTGTGTTCACCCAAGAAAAGCATCAGGTATGGGTGAGCAAGGTGTAATGGCGCCTCGAAAACGACTGCTCGGATTCCAGGGGATGCCAGCCCCTACGAGTGCGTTCCACCGCCTCGAGCATGGGAACAAGACGCAGCCAACAGGCCATCGTATGCGAATGATTCCTCGCCATGATCCGCCTGGCGCCCCAATAGGCTGGAACCTTGGCTAAGATGCGTAATACTGCAGATTTAATGTTATAGCTGGCTCGTTCATACCACAACACACGAGCCTGTAGCGAGAGCAACATGCCTATGGTCGAACCCTATTCGCGTCCTAGAATCCTTCGAGACACGTACATGCACATGTACATGTTTGTGTATACACGCACTACGAGCACTGCGCATCTTAAACAAACTTACAAAGATATACGTCTAAGCCAATCTCAATGAGGGTCGACGAGTCGGACGGCTGGCCGTCACAATGCCTCCTGCTAGGTTGATGCGACAACGACATTATCTCTGTGGGATTCAGGACGAAACCCTGGTGCAATTGACGTTAGCGAGCTAAGACTCTAGACCTTCCTTTTCGCACTTTGATCCTTCAGATTCGTAAGCTGCATTAGCCTGACTGATCAATGCCTGAGTCCGGAGAAATACAGCCACTATCTCCGCTCGCTTTAGGATTGAACGTTACCGACATGCGTGTGGGATATGCTACGCGAACGATTACGACACATGGCTGATACAGATGCGTCGAACTATTGGATGGATTATATATAGTGACGAGGCGAAGGATCATAAATAACGAGGGCTTTATGAAGAAGGAAGCGAATGCGGTCGCCTGCCTTTGAGTATATACTTTGGTGTAGGAAACTTCATGGTGCCTTTCCCATAACAACCTCATCGTTCCTGCCGTTCGCATCATAGTAACTCACAATAATTAACGCGAACGACCATTTCCGCTTTACGAACACCGAATCAAGATGGCACCTCACAGCCTGAAAGATATTTTGCAGCTCAGACCTTCTGAGGTCAAGACGTACCACAGTGAAACCTACGATCGCATTTCTCCGAAAAAGACCAAATTCGAAGCTAAGGGCAAGACGCTCTTCATTACTGCTGGTGGTAAGCTTCCTCCAAGATGTAATGATCTTGTCTCTCTGCTGACACCAATGCAGCGACTGGCATCGGCTACCAGATTTGCGAGTCATTCGCCAAAGCTGGTATCGCCCGGATTGTTATCGTCCAACGCCGCGAAACCGTCCTCGCCGCTGCTAAGGAGAGGCTCGAGAAAGCCTACCCTAACACCAAGGTCGAGACTTATGCCGCCTCACAATCCGACCTCCCGCGCATGAGCGAGGTCCTCAAGTCTGTCGGCGAAATCGACGTCCTAGTAGCTTGTGCCACATACTCCGGCAATGTCAGCTTCAAACCCGCCAAAGACTCCTCAGGCGAAGACTTTGCCGAGATGTACACTGTCAACGTCGTCGGGCTCTTCCATCTTGTTCGCGAATTCCTTGCGTTGCCATCTACTGCTTCTGGCGGCCCGAAAAGCGTGATTCACGTCTCGTCGGTTGCGTCACAGATGTACCAGCCTGGAGCGGTCGGCTACTGCAGCTCCAAGGCAGCGGCAAATCAGGTCATCACTCACTTTGCTTTCGACAACCCGGAGGGAAACGTAAAATTCTTCAATATTCACCCTGGCGCTGTTCATTCGCAAATGGTCATAGATAACGGCCTGAGTGACTTGGCCGTTTGGGAAGATGGTAAGCGATGATTGCTTTGTGTGAACTGATATCGTTCGGACCGGTGCTGACGAAGCGATCTTCCAGAGAAATTGCCTGGCGACTTCAGTGTTTGGCTTGCTAGCCCAGAGGCAGAGTTCCTTAATGGAAGATTTGTGTGGGCGCAGTGGGACGTGGATGAGTTGATCTCTTTGAAAGAGAAAGTGGCCGCCGATCCGAGTTATTTGACTATCGCTCTCGTCAAATGAGGAAGTGGGTAGGATGTGAAGCAGATGGCGACGTGATGAAACAAACCTATTCAGGAGTGCGATGTTATATTGACAGCACGTCAAAGTATGGATTGCAGAATACCGAGAACGTACGACTGCTTCGGATTCCCTGGTCCTCTACGGCTTTCAGATGTTTACAACGTCAAAACTGTAGTATAGTAGCACTAAATCGTGTCGTTACCGGATCTCTAACGTACGCATTTTCGAAAGTAGAAAATATAGATGATCTAAGAAAGAATTAGGTATAGTCGTATATATCTACTACTATTGCACATCCGGTTCTAATCACGTGATGATTATATTCTACCCTTTTTAAGGGTTAGTGTTAGGGTGATCGGTATCTCGGATACTTTCTCCTAGGGCTATATATGAATACTTCCTATTATATTATACGATTACCCTAAGATGCACCTATCGATCCGTATAGATAGTATATTATTATAGCGTAAACTCGTAGAGTTAAAAGAGAACTGCGTAACAAATTCTGAAGCTCGGAGAGGACCAGGGGATCCGAAGCAGTCGTATGCTTCGTGCTGCAAGTTTCGCGTGTGGTACCAGCAACTACAACTCGTCCCCCTCCCAAAATGCAGATCATGTCGCCATACGGCTCAGCACTTCTTTCCCATCGCTCCTAAAGTCCCAGTCCAGATCACTCCCATCAGAGATCCGGGCGTTGAAAGCCTCAAGATCTGCCCAAAGTAGGCTTTGAATGTCGCGTGGCAAGCGAAGCACAAGATCCAAGCAATTGGACTGCCAAGGTTCATCATCCCCTGCCAGAACCAGACGGATAGGCTCAACCAGAGCCGATGGATTGAGTAGCAGAACATTCTTCACACGACCAGAGATAGACCAGTTTGGGTCTTGCAGCCATGTTAAAAGTTGCGGGACCAGATGCGCCCAGCTTGATGGCTCTGAGGCTTCGATGCGTTCGAGAGAAGCGAAGTCGTGTTTGTCGCGAGGCGCTGAAAGATGAGTAGAAGCCATGAAGTCGTCTCCAAGTATGAGAGTTCAGCGTTACTAGATGTTCAAAATGCGTCTTTTCCCAACGAACCGATTTGGAGGGTTTGAACAAGCGGTCAAGCAGCATCCTCATTGGCTGAATGCTTGGGATTATATCAGGGTTGGGATTAGGGTCTTGTCGACGGCAAACATGTTTAGCCCGGGACCGGTCATAGATGACTGCGCCTCGTACCACGTCGTGGTCCTTCTTGTGGACCAGAACGCTCCTCGGTCAGTACAAACTTTATCTCGCGTGTCCGGATATGACAGCGGCACCACCGGACTCTGGTGATTGAGAGTTTTCGCTTACCGTGCTACCAACTTTGTCCCAGGACGATACTGCAGCTGCACATTCTGTAACACATGGCTGCTTCCTCCAAGATCGTCCACTATATGGCAAAAGTGCCACCCCGGAACGCTCGCCCGAGCCACCTCCAGCTGCTCGATTAACTTGGGACAATGCATATGCTCGAGCAGTAGCGCCAACGCACCAACACAAAGCTTGGCAATGCTTATTTCTGGATCTCATGGTATCATGGCGGATGCAGGGATAGACACTCTAGGGGGCATGATCTGCACATCTTTCTAGGCGTGGCGTTCTTGACATGGCTTGCGAAGTGCAGTCTATACTGCGGTCTGCAGGCAGCGCGCGTAGACGATCAAGAACAGGATTTCTCAGCTACTAGACACGTGATGGTCAGAGTCACAGACTTGCGCATAAGTATATCAAGGCTGCAATTCAGGTCCCAGGAATGGAGGAGGCTCATCGCTCACTCTCTTTGGCGCGAAGAATGCCACGTGCTTGGCCTGCCATGCACACTCTCGACAGTTCTGAAGAATGTTGGTAGACTGCCCAGTGCCAAAGTAGAACGAAGTCTGCTTTACCTTTGGCTCTAGTATAACCTGGACCCTGCTAAGCGAATGTGGCTGCCATGCGCCCAGCTGAAAAGTGTCCAGCCACCGGGTCGGTACATTGCACTCAAGTTTGGATACTAAGCTCTGAGCTCAGGCACCGACAAGAGCTTCAGCGCCCAGATCTGACGCCTCCTTCGACAACGAAGCACGAGTTCTCAAGACATGCAAGAGCAATGCTTCAGGCGTGCATTGACCAGAAACACGATGCTGGAGCTGAGGTGACTTCGCTTTGACTGTTCAAGATGTGCAATCTAGAAGGGCTATTTGCCTTTGGTAAAGTTCTCTATGGCGCGGTCAGCACACCCAACCCAGCAGATATGAATACCTCGCCCTGCTTTGCTGAGTAGTGGAGCGTCCGCTACTACATCTACAATCATATACATTCATCTCAGCATGTGGTTCGTCTCCAGCTTAATCGTGCTCGGCAGCCTCGCAACCGAGAGCCTGGCCGCGGTGTCTTGTCCTGCTCCTACAAATTGCAATTGATCAATCAGCATTATTAGGGCTGGTCATTTTCTACTCAGTGAAGAAGGATAACTTGCACAGTAGTATCCCATCAGGTTAGTAACGTACAAATCAGCACTCAACCTGAAACTCCGTCTGCAGTACGTTCTTCCTCTCCGCTGCCTCCCCTCTATCAAGGTTGTCATTCAAATCTCATTGCCAGGTTTCCAATCATTGGATTTCTCCAAGTGACTTCGTGTTAGAGCACTTCCATACTACCTAGTGTATATTGGAACGAGTCGACTAGCTGAATGGGCAGGCGCTTATAGGAGGGAAGAAACAAGCGAACATCGTAGGTATAGGTACTTACTCGGATGCCTGATTTGCGGGCTAAGAGCCCTTCTCATCTAGAGTACGAAAGTGTTGAGGTCAGAGTACTGAAGCGGCTTAGATAATGATACGAAAATTAACTTACCCTGTACAAACCTGACTTGCAAATGATATGCTCCGCCAGATCTACTAGAACTTTCCACAAGATCCACAGTATCTCAGACTCACGTGCGGGCGAGATACGACCCTGCGTAAAGCTTGTCCGCAAAGCGTCTGACGAAGCTCTTGACCGGTGTGACTTTGGCGTGCCAAGACTCTTCTAGACTATGAGGTACTCAAGCTTCTCTCCGTGGCTGGCTTGCATGTAGGTGTTTCCTCTGCTCAGCGCGGTCGTCGCGTTCTAGACAACCGCAAGTATCAGCGACGTCTCACATCCGGCTGCCACACACAGCCCGGTCTCTCCTGGCAAGCTGGGCAAGCTATGAAGTCGTTATTTGACTATGGCTAGACTGTTCGAGCTGGGCGGTGCAAGGTGACATGGCTTGCTGACCACAGAATAGCGAGAGTCAAAAGAATGGCACAGTGTCGCAAGGTTGCCCGGAGACATTGTCGAAGCAGGAGATAAAGACGTATGACGTCCCTCCTTCAGCAAGAATATGTAGAGTCCTCTCAAGCATTCTTCAACTGCACCGAGCTCCACTCCACAATGTATTTCTTCTCATCCCTTCCCCTCCTCCTACTACCCCTAGCTCCAGCTGCAACCCTCGATGCTAGGGCAGCCACCATCACGAAACAAGGCACTTGTATTACCAAGGCACCATCATGCCCACAAGCAAGTGCCTTCCTCAAAGTCTCGATCGTCAAAACATTCTGTTCTTCGTTCCTGAAGAAGACTACCACGACCACAGCAACTGCCACCTCAACTGTCTCGACCAGCGCTGTTGCAACCACAACCTTGGTTCCGTCCACTGTTGATGTGGTCGTGACCACCACTACGTAAGCGATCTTGATGCCTGATTCTGAATTTTGTGCGCTTACATTCTGCAGAACGGCTACTCTCACACTGACCAGCACGGCCCCGACCTCGACCACAACCGTGAGTGTGACGACTTTTATCACCAGCCCTTTGGCCAAGCGTGCCACCACCGCTACTGTGTACAAATACAATGGTGGCTTCGGCGCTGCCGCTACTATTACGGTATCCTCGGTCATTTCCTCTGCATGCTCTTGCCTGGTCACTTCAGGCCCGACGGTTACGTCTACAAGGACCTCAACTGGGACTACAACTGTTACTTCCACAAGCACCAGCACAGTAGGGATCAGGTTCTTGGGCTTCCGTGATCGAGACGCGCTGACAATAGTTGCAGGTCACTCCGTCCTCGGTGTCCAAAACATTGACCGTCTTTAACACACAGACATCGACCGTCTCTACGACAACGACACCAGTCGCTACAGTCGCCATCGAATGCGCTGTCCAAGGTTGCATCGACGGCACCAGGGGGGGTTTCTATGCTGGCTTTGATGCCAGCACCCTGCAGCAATGCAATGCTAGATGTCAGGCCGATTCAAATTGCATCTCCTTCCAAACCGACGGAGCGAATTACTGCAACCTTCTCTCGGAAACGCCTGGTTTAGTCTACGCCGTCGATACTCCCTGCCCAGGCAATTTCTTCTATGACAGACGCTGCCAAATCTGATTTGCTTTGGAACCAATATTGCGACACCCAGTTTGTCAAGCATGTGGCCAAGGTTTCGTCGCAACAGTTGTGGATTTAGCCAATATGTATATACCCGGTATGAAGAACACAATCTTGGTCGACAGCGTGCACTTAAAAGGTATCATGTCTTCAGGAGCGCCGCTGGTATCAGCCATTGCAGGTCGAATTGCTTCCTCGAAGTGGCGCTCGACAAGGCTAGAGATAGGAGGTATGATCAGTAAACATGAAAGCTGTGTGGAGCCTTAGTTTAAACCTAGAGACATCCGCCCCACGATCGGCGCTATCTTACTAGACGTCACCTCCTTCGGAGCTTGTGCACAGACAATCAACATTTCCCCATATATGGCTTCGAAAACCCTCCTCGGCGGGTTTTGATGTCTAGGCTCGGAGGGTTAACGAATTATTGTGCCCTAGTATCCTATGACCTCTCTTCATGGGAATCGTAGATAGTCCTACAGAACCCTCCAGCTCTGACCCACTGGTTTAGCACATCTATCCCAATCACTGCCTCAGTTTGACCGAACGAGATCCGCGATAGAGTATCATTCCTTGCAATCGAGATCCTCATACAAATTTGTAGTAAGAACAGGGTCAGGTACCAGCGTAATACTCTGATTATCTCAGATACTGACAGTGTGCTATCACTATCTCACTTCGTAATACCGAGCAGAGTAAAGTCGAGAGGCCAAAGGCAAGAGTTCTCAGCATTTAGCCAGACTACTATCGCGCACATTGGAGATCTGAACTCTCGAAGTTCAATATGCCATTGCGATGCGGCCGAATTTTCTGCAAGATAGAGCCCTTGCAAGCGCAAGTTTCGCACGTTTCTGGCCCTAGCAGTCACAAGCCTCCGCACGATCGTAGCCCTATAGCGCTTCCCAACCATCGCAAGTCAATCTTGTAGGACCGATCGATCGATAGATATGTAGATCCACCTAAATCTGTAGCACAGCCCAACTCTCTTCTGATGACGTTCTCGTAGCTAGGCTATCGAAGAAGGGTCTTCGATGTGCTCATTGCACAGCCTTGGAACCACCGAGTGGTCATCATATAAGACCACCTTTTGGTCACCGCATCTGCTGGAATGTCTCCTCCAATCTCGGCCACACAATCATACAGAGTCAAATCGCATCACAATACTTCTCGCCAGAAAAAGACCAGCCATGACCAATACAACCAAAACCTCGCCTAAAGGCGGTGTTGCCAGCACCTTAATGCGCATACCCAAATTCTTCGGATTTTCCAAAGCCTACAACTTCATCTTATTCTTCATCTTCGGCGGGGCGATGTTTGGCTTCGGGCTCGCTCGCTTCATGTACATCGACATTCCAGGCATCCTCTGTGGTCCGTTACCAGGACAGAATCGTGCCTCACCTGGAGAGTGCTACTACTACGAAAACTTTGATCAATACAAAGTTGGAATCAGGCTCCATCTTTACACCATTCTGCGTATGCTACCTTGCCAACACTGATCAAAACCTCGTGCTGTACTAACCAGTGGACTCAGCGGCTGCTCTTCTTGTCGTTCCTCAGTTCGTGCCAGCCATTCGATACAAAGCCATCATTTTCCATCGCGTCAATGGCTACCTCCTTATACTACTTGCAGTGCTTTCTAACGTGGGAGCGCTTATGATCGCAAGAAAGACCATGGGCGGTGGCATCGATATCCAGTCTTGGATTGGTCTGATGGCGATCTTAACCACTGGCGGACTTGCCCTCGCTTTGTACAACATCAAGAGGCTGCAACTCGATCAGCACAGAGCCTGGATGATCAGGACTTGGTTCTATGTCAGTCGCGTGCCTTTGTGCTTTGCCAGTCGAGCATACGCTGACGTTGAAACAGTTCTCGACTATCATCACTCTTCGAATCATTTTCGAATGCGCCACACGTATCATCACCATCATGGGAACCTACTACTCTGCTCAACCGTGCGATAAGCTGAACGATATTGCTGCCAGTATTTCCGCCAACGGCACAGAGATGCTACTTGCAGAATTCCCAGCCTGCTCGGCTTTCCTCGACGGCGACCTCAACGCTCACGCCATAGTGAACGTCAACTTCAACGGTACCGCTGCACAGAAGATGGCAGCTATCAACATGACGTTCGGTATGGCTGGATGGGTTGCCCTCGCCATACACGCGTTCGGTGTCGAAGTCTACGTACGTCCTGCGCATATGAAACTGCTAAGAATTTCGCTGATAATATTACAGTTGCACTTGACACCTGAGGAATCGAAACGTCTCCGACAGGTTAGCTACGAGCGACAGCTGAAGGCTGGACACAAGCACCCAGGCGACTCAGGCTTGGTATCGCAGCCGTTTCGGAACATTCAAGAGGAAGGAACTTCTTCGCCGCTAGGAGAGAACATTCAACCAGGTAGTGGAGACTTCTCGTCTAGAAGTGGGGATTCCTCTGGAGATGAAAAGTTGCCAGCCTGAGTAGCATAATTGAAACGACTCGACCCTTGGAATTACTCGACTGTCTTTCTTCTCTGTAATGAGCAGAACACGATCTGGATTTGACTTGACTAGAGTTAGAGATTCGGTATCGGTGTATTGTCTATAGATCTTCCTCCTTCTATACCTCTTCTTATTACTCTTCTTGCTTGCAGTTCTCCATCACCCGGTAAGCGATATTTCATCGACTCGTCGTGTCTCTGATCATCCGTGTCATCCTCCTCTCCAGTCCCATGGTTTCAAGTCCGCAGTAAAGTTGCTATAAGATACACCATCCGAATTCCTCTCGTCGCGAACACGTGAAGTCTCAGAACGGTCTAGTAGGGTGTGGCTGTCGTTGACGACAATCCTGTCGAGCTGTCCGATCGCGAGCTTGTCAGTTGACGAATCTATCGAATCATTCGTCACCGCGCTCTCGATAATCACCAGCGATATCCGCGCAATGTCTCGCTTCTTGCCCTGACCATCTGCCTGCATCGAATCCGACATCCTGGCGTCGCCTTTCCAGATCACCTTGCAGCGAGATGAATGGAATCACCGCTCTCGTCGTGCCGCTTGAGAACCGAAGGTGGGTAGCATGAACATCGAGCTCGTTTCGCGTCCAGTTCTCATGACCATCGCCACTCTGGACTCGCGTAAGGCAATCTGCGCGCTGTAGCCCCCTGGATGCTACACTTGAGCC
Source organism: Cladosporium sp. D2B6 (assembly GCA_023627725.1). Classification (NCBI taxonomy): domain Eukaryota; kingdom Fungi; phylum Ascomycota; class Dothideomycetes; order Cladosporiales; family Cladosporiaceae; genus Cladosporium; species Cladosporium sp. D2B6. The sequence continues at coordinate 1,937,732 of JAMAHV010000004.1, forward strand.
CATCATCTCACGCAGAGCGATGTTGAGATCCACCTTCTTGGGCTTTGCCCATTATATAATTGATAGTTACAGTAATAACAAATACAATTTCAAGGCTAGGTAAGAGAGATCTCTGACTCTTGCGAATTTTCAACGAAGCTAAAACTATTGCAGTACTACAGCGCCACATCCACCACAACCGTCGCTCCTGGGTGAGCGACCTGCATCGCCCATGCGGGCGATTTCGGCGAGTATTGCAACGACGGCCAGACCTGCGACTACGTCTTAGAATCCTGCCTAGTCTACACCGAAGGCGTTGATGCTTGTTTCGACAGTCCCGAGTGCCTTCCAGCCCAGGGGGCTGCACATCCTATCCTGATGACAACAAGTGTGCTTCAGACACGCGGCACCTGTCTCGACGAGATCAGAGGAGATGTACTGGTCCAAAGAAGGGCTTTCGCCGGACGCGATGTTCAACGAGCCTTGAGAAAAACGCAGAGACACCTTGCCTCTACAGCAGCGTCCATCAGGATAATACCACACGATTCTGAGAGCTCGACCTTGAACCCTGTTCGCAACCCCTTTTTCCTGTCATGTGCCTCTGTCGTCTAGCATCTTGTTCTCAGTCAACTCTGAAGTTCGTTACTATGTATCGATTTCTTCCGGTGTGATTTTATCTCGATTGCGGATCATATCCCAGTTCATCTATTGAACAGATCTATGCACACTCCTCTCAAGCTATAGCACTGCTCTACCACATCTTCTGCTAGCTGATCAACCGACTATAGCTGCATGCTTATTCCAGATATCATCTCTCGCCAGAGTAACCCAATCGTCTTCGCTAAGACACATGGCAGTATCGATATCTCCGTGCTTCGTTTTGTCAACAAGACAAACACAAGACTCCGATGAAGCCATGAGTGGTCTACGAGCAATGTCTGGCGTGCCCAAGAAGCCGAAGTCAATCGAATTGAGTCCCATCTCCGCCCAAGAAGAAATGGTGAGGTCGCATTTTCCCCTCAAAGAAGCGTCGAAGTAATAAGCAGACTTGTCTGAGTCCTCATCAATCCGAGAGACGAACGCCCGGATAGTGTAGTCGTTGACACTGTGAATTGCTCTGCGCAAGTCTTTTGCAATCGTAGCAAATTGTCGACTGTCTTGCACACAGCGAACTGGGGAAGTTGCAACAGTAGCAAAGACAAAGTTGCCGATGTACTCGTGGGAAATAGGCGGGTTGACGCGTTGGCGACAGTTGAGAATGCGTACCATGCGGGTCTCTTGATGTGAGCCTGTCGAGTTCATCCTCGCCTTGCTGATCCGTTGCCACAGAAAAGCGCTCAATGCATCGTTAGTGCTGGCCCAGCCGCCAGATGCTACATCAACGAAGGGACCTTCAACCGCGTCCTCTGCTGCACGATTGGCAGCCACCTTCAGCCAAGACAAGCTTTCAGCCGGGAATCTGACCATCTTCCAAATCGCGTCCGAGGTGACCTCACTGCACAAATCTAGAACACTGTCTCTCGAAGGCTTTTCTCGTTTGAAGATCGGAAACTCCATGCGTGCTTCACGCGAACGCAATTTGGGGATGGCCACTATTCTGTCGATGTTCCCAATTTCGACTTGAGCTGGAGTGAACGGAATTCCGCGCATAGCAAGCGCGAACAGTCGGATTAGTTGTGCCTGGCCGGTCATATCCGGAACATCATGGTTTGTCGCGAAACAAAGCAGCAAGCCGCCCAGCACAAAGTTCGCCTTGATCTCGAATACTGGCGCGTGCTCTTTTGATGTATCGATATGCTCAGGAAATCCGCGTTGGTCGGTGAAAGATTGTGCCGGGAGCATATGCATGGGCGCTCCGTTGAGTACAATTTTGGCGTATGAGTGGCCATCCGGATTAATATCCTGTACTTTCAAGATATCGTGTTTCGTATGCAGGTCAAGATGATATGTTCCGCTGGATGTTGTTTCGTCCTGGTGGTTGAAAGTACGCCGAACGCGGCCGCGCAACCAAGGAAAAGCCGTGCCCAATCGGTCTGCAGCGCGGTGGAGGTGATATTTGACATGATCGATTTGGTCATCGCGAACAGGGAACCCTAGCAGAACGACTGAGTAAGTGCAGAGATTCGGGCGTTGGTCCAAAATTCCCAGCTCGTAGTGTTTGACCATTTTTGGACCGAATTTGACGCCTGTGGCCTGTAGGAGACCTGAATCCGGATATATGTGTATAAAGGTGGCAGCATGCCTTTGTCACTTCCTATGTCATCGCCCAGATAACGTCGTTGAGTCGCTTGGCGTACACGCCGGACAGTGGGGTCAATACGAAAAAATGCAACAATATATGCGAGATGCAATAACACATGCAGGCGGTGACACCTTGGTAGTGGACCCACGAGACCCACGGGACCGAGCGTATAACCAGGATGCGTTAATATCACTAGTATGCAATATTCCATCCAAGCTGGGCACTACCAGAAAGCCGGTCCTTGATATTCTGCACCTGTCAAGTCTTCTTGAAGTCAACACTTGAAATCTCAACAAGCATGGTTTCGGCATTTCCTGAACTCGACTATTTCCCCAACCTCGGGGCCTTCAAGGCTAGGAGGGATAGCAGGCTGCAATCTACAATCATCGATAACACACTACATGCAGGATTTCCGGAAAAATTGGAATCCACACTGGTTTGGGAACCGCAAGATCTTAAAAATGAGAAGGCGGAGTGGATCCACGTTTTCAGCGAAGCAGAGATTGAGGAGATCGACACAGCATTGCGGAAGTTCCAAGGTCAGACTCCTCGCCAACCTCGCGATGCTCGAAGATTACTGACTATGTTTTAGCGTCGGGCTGCCCTACTAGCCAGATCTCCCCAGAACGATTCCCTTTACCGTCACTTCATGCCCGCCTCCGGCGATGCTCTGATCAGATTCATGGTGGTCGTGGAATAGCTCTACTTCGGGGCTTCCCTGTGGACAAGTACACACGAGAGCAAAACATTTTGGTCTACGTGGGAATTTTCTCGTACATTGCCATCCAACGTGGTCGTCAAGACCGCCGGTACAACAACGAGAAAGCTGATGTCGTGATTTCTCACATCACAGACTTGCGGAGTATCGCGGACAACGGTACCATCGGAGCACCCGCTTACACCAACGACATGCAAGCTTTCCACAACGACAGTGGCGACATTGTCAGCCTCTTCCCCTTATCTGAAGCGGCAGAGGGTGGCGAAAATCAGTTGGTGAGTAGCTGGTGGCTTTACAATGAGTTGGCCCGGACTCGACCAGACTATCTACGCACGTTGGCGGAAAATTGGACAATCAACAGGTCAGAGCGGTCTTTTGCCTGCAATCTGCTCTTGAAGATGCTAATCCAGAGATGTGCAGGAAAAAGCCAGAGACGCCATTCATCCGTCGGCCTCTACTTTACCACCAGCCACCCACGGAGGATTGTCCTGAAAGAATCATCTTACAATGCAGCCGGAGTTCTTTCACAACCTTTGGCGGCCTTGGAAGACCTCCCAACGTCCCTCCAATCACTGAAGAGCAAGCTGAAATCCTAGACGGGATACACTTCCTCGCACAGGAACATGCATTCACACTTTCTATGCAGAAGGGGGACATGCAATTCGTCAACGACTTCAGCATTATGCATGCCCGAACAGCTTACAGGGATGACCCACAACAAAGGCATGTCGCACTGCCCTCTTCTATAAACTTGAAGGCGTACATGGCTAACAAGTCCGTTTCAGACGTCACCTGATTAGGCTATGGCTACGTGATCCTGTGAATGCATGGGAGACTCCAGAGCATTTGCAGACTCGCTGGAATAACTGTTTTGGTGGTGTGACACCAGATTCTCAAGTCTTTCCTCTCGAGCCCTATGTAAGGACATTGATGAAAGCATCGAAGAACTGAAATTCCCCGGGTTTTTCATAGAGAACGGGTACCTCGTTGCTTTTCTGAGATGGTCATACAACAGTTAATACAAGTTTGCTAATTGACAATTGCCATCAGGAAGCCGTCAATATTCTCCAGCAGTTTGGTCTTCCTGTGAGTCCCAAGCGTTGGGATCAAAGTGGCCGTGACTCTTATATCCACTTCCACTGACTTGATCAATGCCTCGCCAAATTCTGCATTTCCTTCAGCAGCGCTTTCACTCAACTGCCTGAAAGCATTGTCTACGAAAATACAACCATGCGGCCTGGTCAATTTGACCGCCCACTCAAAGTATTGTGCTTGTTCGTTCCAATCCGCGTCTGCACACGCCACCTTTGTTAATGCAGCACGGTTAAGCAATAGCATGAGGAGCTTACCAATGAAGACGAAATCAAAAACCCGACCCTCTGTCGAAAGTATTTGTAGATATGAAGATGAGGGGAAGCTCTAATTGCCCTGCAGGATTATGCAGTAGCGCTAGTCAATTCCAATCATGTTGGTGTGTGAAAAATCGCGAATGCGAGTGCCTCCTCCCTAGTTAGCATCGGTGATAAGCCTAGAATGTGAGATCATGAGCAGAAATCAACTGCAATACTAGACTCGAAGTCGGTTTTTCGTACCTGTACTGACTAGCGTTCTAAGTTCTGGCTCTTGTTCTATACCCTCTTATCTTGTCTCCTACAAGCGATATACAGACAATCCTAGTGTACCAAACAAGTCGGGACCTGATATTTATACAAAGTTCGGCATTGACGAAGATGAAGTGCGCGAGCTCATGCGTAGCGATTTCTGGAGTCTAATTGTGTTGTCTTTACGAAACAAAGTAAGGAAAGTCAATGTTCGCGTTGCGCTTCTGACGTTACACGTGCCGCGCTTCCCACAGATCACGTTGTTTCTAACATGCCATTACCACCTATCGATGGACCAAGGCGTTTGCATGTAGGAGGTAAGCCATGACACCATCTTCAAGTGTGAAACCCTCAGCCCCACGCAGCTCGTCCCTAATGATACCCAACATCCACGTCGTGAGATATATCATGTGAGAGCGGCTGGCAGAGGCCAGCCCGTCATCTTTGAGACTGTTGGATAGCTCAGGTCTGGTCTCCGTGTCGATTGTTCGTTCCATCTCTGCATTATCCTGTCGCACGAGGAAGCGACTGCGATCTAGGATGGGCACAACAGATACGCAGAGGGCAGAGGCGAGGTTTCGTGCTCGGTTCAATATCATAAGCAGATATGTGGTCCCGGATTTTTCGTCGCTGTGTCGCGCAAGATTGGTTGTGGAGTAGAGAAGCTTGAGGACTAGCACATACGTGCAGATGTATTGGCCGTAGGTGAAGGCTTGCTTGACTGCTGTTGCGTCACTTGGTCGTTCTGGACTGCCGTGCGGCAGAGCAACGACGGGCGCAGAGAGTTCCCAAGACACTCCATATTCGTATTCCGCGAGACGATCACACAACGCCTGTGCTTGAACAGCAAGTGAAGAAGCGTCTGATGAAGACATGGTGGATGAGGGCGTTGCGTGTGACATTCTTTTATGTTCTCTTGGGGACGAGTCTGAATCGCAGGAACTTAAAGTGAGTACTTGTCTTTCCAAACATAGTACTTGTTGCAGGACGTGTTAGACGGCAGATTCTGCATTGCTATGCGCCAAATCTAGGGCTGGTAGCGCCAGGACTATATCCTTGTCTTCGCTTTCATCACCAGACCACAGCGCATGCAACAGAACGTGATCCCTCGTTGCCCTGTATAGCGCTTGTGCGACCATTGGATTGAAGCTTGTAGGTCCACGTTGTCGAATGAGTGCAAGGGCGCCTTTGAGGTGTGGACGATGATGTTGATCTGCAGCATTGCGGTATCGTTGTTCGAAGTCTAAGCACAGAACCGCCAACAGTGTCTCGTCCTTCCAACGTTGTTGTGGGTCAGATAATGCTTCTTTAATTGCTCGAACGGCGACAAGCTCAGCCTTAGCGACGTACGGCTGCACATATCCCTGAGTGTGGTGGATGGTCGCAACTTTGAGTGCCATGGCCGACACTGCGCTATGCAACGCAGATGAAGGGACCGCATAGTTATACAAAGGTAGGATGTGCTCAAAATACTCGTTGCCAAGCGGCCACTCTTGACGAGTTGGCAGCACGCATTGGCGAAAGAAGAAGGCAGTCGTCACATCGTGTGGATCAGAAGGTAGTTGTGATGGGATTGCCCTCGATTTCGCCACCGCCCGCTTGCTGTGGCGTGCGAAAACTGCCTTGCTTTCGTCTTTGAAGACGACACCGCTGGAATCACGGTAACCAGAGCATATCAAGCCACGCGCGAGGCATTTCTTGCAAGCTGGTTTGGCCCTGTCGCAGCCTACACGGCGCTCTCTGCAAGTTTGGCATCCGGTGCTGGGTCCGCGGTTCACCATTGTCGTTCTGAGAAGTTCGAACAACTACCGGTGACAGCAGACGAGGAGTCGTGGGTCCAGAATGGGGGGCGTTGTACCCGGAGTAAGCATAACCGCATGCATAGTTCCACGCGGCAAGTTTTTCTTGTTCCCAGAGACCAAAGATCGAGTGATGGATCTATGACTTGCCAAGCAGCTGGCTGAGCTGGGCATGCTCGTGCGAAGGTGCTTAATCGTGTGAGGCGGCAGGCAATAACAGGACGGAAGGATTCAAGGCGCAGTGCCTCAATGCCAAAACCAGGCAAGCGCTTGCCCTATTCGGTAGACGTTGCGAGCGGCTGCAGATGTCATCAGTCAGCGCGAGATACCAAGACACTCCGCCACCGTGCTCACACGCCTTGCATACTGTCCGCTCAGGAACACATACTAGAGCAATGGGTACCTTCGAGACGCCCAGATCCAATCGCAAGATGGAGCATAGTCGGTTAGCTTGAACTGCTTGGTGTTTCCGACATCGATCGGAATCTGCCTTCGACGCGCTGGGCTCAGTGCGTATAATATGAATCATGGCCCCTCAAGTGGACTTGCCATCGAAGCAATATTCACGCAAGCAATCCTACTACCAACGCATACCATGGCAGCTTTTTCATCCTCCATTTGCATACGCTCACGCTCGCTCAGTCTATTCGTCATTGCTGCTCTGCTCGTCGGCTGCGCCGGTTTCACCATTGGCCTGACCTTCGCTCCATGCTACAGTACCATATGCGTCGACCGTTGGTTCCCTTCCCAGGTCCGTTTCCATATCAGCCTGTTCTACGGTGGCGTCAGCGTCGCGGCAATCTTCCTTGCTGCATCGTCCAAATTGAAAGCTTTCAACTCAGCTTTTGGTCGCTACCTGTTTGACAAACCTCTTCCACTATTTGGCCTACGACTAACTGTTGGCGGAACATCGTTTGCAGTATGGATCCTGGCTCTCACATTGGCACCGGCGGCGTATTGGTTGCCAGCCGAACGCAACTTCTGGTATGCTAAGGGCGAAGCAATAGACTGGACACAGTACATGTTTCGAGTCGTATGGTCCGGAGTGACTGGACATTGGTGCGATGTCATGCTCGGACTGGTCTTGTTGCCTGTCGGAAGAAACAGTCTGATCTCCACTGCTTTCGCAATAGAGCCATCCACATTACTACTAGCTCACAAGCTCCTTGCGTATGCCCTATGCGCCTGTGATCTGATACACGGCTTACTCTACTACGTACGTACACAATGTCCGCATCCACATGTCTGTGATCGCTCCACTAATGCCGTTTCAGTCATTCCTTGCCGCCTGGGTCGCCAACGCCACAGACCTCATACACGACGCTTTCAACCCAGACAACCCTTTCTACACCTGGGCGCAAGTCGAAAACATGGGCAATTATTATGCTTGGCTCGGCTTAGCCTCAGGAGCCGTAGCTGGCATAGTCTTTATCCCGGTCATGCTCATCACTGCACTGCCCATGCTCCGGAGGAACAGCTACAACGCCTTCTACTACATCCATGTCGTCTTCGCCGTGCTGGTTTTGGTGTTCTCCTGCATACACGCAAGCACGAACTTTTATTTCGTCCTTCCAGGCTTGCTGCTTTGGGTTTATGACTGGTCTTGCCGGCTGCAGAACGCACTGTACTACAGGCGGACAATAGCTGTGGAAAGCGCCGGCAATGACTGGTACCGCATGCGACTCGCGAGCATTCCTGAGACAACGACAGTCGACGCTTCGGCGGCTGAGAAGGGTCTCTCTTCGCTAGATAGACCGGATCTCCGCCATCCCCTGGAGACGTACTACATCCAGCTGAGCGGGATCAGCAAAGTGCAAATCCATCCCTTCACAGCAGCTGCAACTGCGACATCATCGTCCTGCCCGAGCTTTCTCTTCCAAAAGAGTCCACCAAAGAAGAAAGAAAAGGCAAGCCACAAAGAGTGGACTTGGCTGTTGGGTGCAAAGATCGATCAAAGTCCTGCAGACATGCCTTTGAACTTGGAGGTAATGAGCTCCATACCCGGACAGCGTTGACTACCACAATAGCTAACTTGTTGAGCAGGCTCGCATTGAGGGTCCGTACATCACTCTAGTCCCCGAGCTCTACCGCGCGAGCCATGTACTCGCCATTGTGGGAGGTACAGGAATCACCAGTGCTCTATCCCTAGCCGACTGGTGGCTCTCCAAACATCAGTCCACAACATCGGAAACTCAACAACAGTGTTTCAAGATTGTGTGGAGCATCAGGCACGTCAAGACGGCGGATTTTGTGGAAATTCGCACGTTGCACGATCGTCTCCAACGCGCGAAGCACACGGCTGACATTCAGATACATGTGTCGTCACAGTCAGGCCGCATGCAGCCTGGACCTGTCGTGGACAACTTCGTCGAGGCACAGCAGGATTCTGCAGGGAGCACATTCGTCTACATCTCTGGACCAGAGGGGCTTGCTACTGGTGCGGAGGAAGCTTGTATCCGTCAGAAGAGGCGACTGCGAAAGCAAAATGGGACCAATGAGATTACGTGGCACAATGCTACTTTCACAGTCTAGGTACTGTACAGGTTTGAACCCGAATTGCGGCACATCTGTGTGGAGAGTGCTGCGCGTTGGGGACCTGGATTCTGGGAGAAGCGGCATTAGAGGTTCGAACTTTTCGATATGTTCCACGGTGGTGCCTAGGGTTGCAGATGTGGTGGTGATAGCAAGATTCCATCAACGTAGATTTAGGACCACGAGGGTGCCCGTGCATTGCGAGGTTGAGCTGCCTTTCCCAAAGTGATGTACCAAAGCAGTCCAACGGCAAGGTCTTGTTCCCAAAGTCCAGCGCCATACTGAAGATTTTGATGGCGAGTATGTTCCGGAGTGGCCAGGTACTGGACCAGTCCGAGAATCGCCATGGCTCGATCGCTGGGAAAGAACAGCTTACAGCGAGTGCAGTCGCCTACCCAGGATCACCACAGCGCGGACCAGTCGATGGGGTCGAATCCTTTTTCTTAGTACTCTCCACATGAAGATGTTTTTCTGCCTTGCTCGTTGCGGCTGTCACCATATCCCCTACATGATTGGACTCCCGTCCTGTTACGTTGTACATGAATCAATTTACGGGAAGCTAATAATGCCATACACAAAAGTTGCGCTTATGACTGAAATCTCCATGACATCTTTTATCTCCACACAAAGAGCGGCATGGAATCCTCCCACATACTATCAGTCAACATAGTCTTGTTGGAGCCATCAACATTCATGACCATGATCTGCCCATATGGCTGGAATGTGTTATCATAAATGGCACTTTCATCGCGAATCCGTACATGCCGCTGCTGTACATTATGCGCCCATCATTCGCCCAAACTGCGTGAGCGTCATTTGAGAGTGAGGGCGTGAGCACCTGATAGTTTGAACCATCAGGCTTGATCGTGCAGATATCGAATCTGTCTTCGTACCAGCGGGAGCCATATTCGACAGTCCAGTTGGTCTGTCTGGTGAAGACGATACGTTCTCCATCAGGAGACCATCCGGGCGCATTGTCCCATCCTTGCGTTAACCTCGTCGTTTCGCCGCTGCGAAAATCTAAGATGTGCAAGCCCAGAGGTCCTGGAGTCCCATTCCAAACGCGATATACAACCTTGCTCCCATCTGGTGAGAAAGAGGGGAATCCGGCATTTAGAGAACCGTCCGTGATGTTTTTGTGCGATGAAATGTTTTCTTGGACGTCCACGAGGTACAAAGTGCCATTGTACAAGGCCCGATTGAAGAACCAAGCTCCATAGCCTAAGGCTATATGTGACCCGTCAGCGCTCCACGACGGCTGAAACGCGCCCGCAAGACCTTGCGCATAAAGACCTTCAGCAGTTGCCGAGGAGTCAATCTCGTGTACGCTGAACTCTGTGCGAAGGCCATCGTAGAGAGCATCAGTGGCGACGACGTTGGAGGAACTGTCGCCAAGCTGCTTTTGCGTCGTTACTAGCCGCTTGGTGGCAAGGTTGTAGTCGGGGAAAACGTCCATAAATCAATACTCCCAATTGTCGTCCCAACTGAAGAGGCTTTGTCCAGCTTGGCGTTGCTCCCACGTCTAGATTTCATAAACGACTTGGCTGCCATCAGGTGACCATGATGGGTTACGCATGGTGCCATTGATGTATTTGTGTTTGGCATCGTTGTTTGTGTAGTTCAAACCTGGGCTGCTGCCAGCCTTCAACAGAAATCCGACGTTGTCGCTGCTACCGACGTAAGAAGCCGAGACTTTGAACGACTAATCGTACGTGAGCTGTGAGACATTGATTCTTGTTGCGACATCGACACTGTAGATTTGAGAAACGACAGAAGCTTGCTGATCAGACACACCATGAGCAGCGTACGTGTCTTCTGTTGTCATGTTGTAGTAAACAAGACGGAGACCATCAGGAGACCATTTGGGAGACCCCAGGCAGTGATATTTCTGACTTATCACCTTTCGGAAGTCAGATCCATCAGCTCTGACGACTTAGACTGCTAGTGATTGTGTGAGCTCCCAACCCGTGCCATCACTGTGGCCTGTCCAGTCTGTATTGACGTCTGAGCTGAACGCAAGCCATGCTCCATCAGGTGACCAAGATGGTCGAAAGAAACTGTGAGGGCTGGCGAAGTCTCCGACGGTCTCATAGCTGCCTGTGACGTTAAAGGTATCGCCAGTAACCAGGTCCTTCACAAACACATTGGTAGTGTAGTTGAATTCAGTTGAGATGTAAGCAAGTTTGAGGCCGTCCGGTGACAATGATCCCGAATCTTCGAAGGAAGATGTAGACACTAACGTCTCAAAGTTGCTTCCATTGGGCCTGATTCGGTATAGATCTGCCTGGCCATACGCACGGCGCTCACTGGTGAAGACAATCCAGTCGCCATCTGGAGACCAGCTTGCATGATAATCAAATGGGTTCGATTGCTCGCCCATCAATCTCCTGGCATCACTACCATCCGCACCAGCGATCCACAATTGAGATCCAGAAGGCGCGATGCGGTTCATGTAGAATATGCCCAATTTGTCTGCCGCCACATCAATGACTTCGTGCTTCGCAGTATCTTGACGATCAGCGCTTGCCTCGTTCGAGATCTTTGAAAACGCATGAGGACAATCTGCCGCCGCATTCGGAAGATTCGCGTAAGGACATCCTGCTCCTGCGAATCCAACCGCTATCACGACGCTCGCGAAAATGGACAGCATGTTAGAGACGAGAAACAAAACGCAGCAAACGCCAAAAGTGCTATTGCAGGGGAAGAAAAAGGAAGATGCCACTCAAATCTGGCAAAAGGTATGGGAAACCAAAAGGGAAAGATAGCCCTGCTGGTTGGGCGCAAACAGCCTACGTGACCTGCGCGTCTACATTCATATACTCGGCTGATACCGTCAGAGACACATTGACAAAGCAGGGCAACAGCATGAGCAGCGCTGCCCTAAGCAAACGAGTGCGTGCTATGATGCTCGGAGTATGGTTTTATGAGGCGATAGTTCGGGATTGCCCAGCTGCGCAAAATACGGGTGGAGTCAATCTAGATGGCGCGGTAGAATCTTCACCCGTCTGTTTTGCATACTGTATCATTGCCAAGTTTGCGAAACCCTGTCAAGCTCACAAAGCCATGGCCATAAAGTGCTTAGCATTGCTGGCAAAGCAGATAGCCCAGAGAATGTCGTATGATGGGAAAAGTGGGCAGAATGTTGACCCGCGATGCACAAGCTAGTCGGCGAAATCGCTTGAGCCCTAACATGCTCGCGCAGATCTCACTAGAAAGTGCTTAGCATGGCTCTCAGCTCAGGCAGGGTAGAAGACGCCGGTTACCCACGTCCATCAAGATTAATTGAGACTCTTTTACTGAGGCTGCACACCTTGTCATCTCGCTTGAACGTGAATGACGAAGCAAGTGCGAACATAGCGAACATGTCTGGCACGGATGTCGGGTGTTTCGGAATACCGGAAAAGAAATATGTGAGAAATGGTAAGATACTGACTTCTCTTGTCAGTTTTGAACCCTGTAGTCAATCCAGACTTGTTTTTTCGACGTTATAGACCTGGTAGGCTAGTAGACACACACTGTTGCACCTTTGCACTTGAAGTCGTCGTACAGCCAAACAAGACGAACACAGCTACTCACAAGATTTATTGATCACAAAACTCTTCATTACGTGCGGCCAGGGCATACTTAAACCGTATGTTAACGTTGTGAAATAGTCCAAGTTGAGATTGTTTGCCGATATGGAGACGTGCCTGTGTCCGCAAGGGTTAACTTGTTGCCGGGCGTGTGAGTGCTCGACAAACTTCGCTCGCGGTATCAGACTGACATCACGTTACACTCTACTAAGTTGCAACGAACACAAAGAAGCCGGAACAAAGTCAGCGACATGATTGGTTTCAGGCGTGGTTCGCGTGAAGTTGTGAACAGTTCAACTCATTGGTAAAGCTTGGGAAATCAGGGACGAGATCGACCGTGAATATCTGGAAAGTGTTTCCCTTTGAACAAGCGTGCCGACATCGGAGGATGGACGCCCTATAGGCCAAAACATGACGGTACTGTAGATGCTTAGTTCGACCAGGAAACGCCGGCTGAATGCCTGCTATAGCAGGCCTTAGAAGATCCTAGATGTGTACGCGTCGATACGCGTGGCATCGAAGCTTTCCTGTTACAATCGCGGAACAACACCAGTGAAACGATATATATACCACAATTGATTTCTGTTTTGTCCTTGGACTTTACAGTTGCTCAGACATCCTTCTTTTATCAATGATTCCTCACATCACGTTCGGTCTAATCTTGGCAGTGCCCTTTGTGGCTGCTTACGCGCCAGGCCTTGAGCTCGTCTATTCGCTCGAGCTTGCTACGCAAGGCATCTTCATCACGCCTGATGGCCGCAAATTTCTCTCTCAGCGCTACTCTACCACCCTACCTCCGATCACAGTGGAACTGTTAAGTGACAACAAGACGATCCCATATCCTGATGCTGCTTGGAACTCCTACAACGCCAGCGACCCTACATCGGATCCGAGGAAGACCTTTGTCAGCATAGATGGCGCGCGCATTGGCCCTGATGGCCGGTACTGGCTCGTTGATGGCGGCTCAAGCGGCGTCAACGGCAGCACGAAGCTCGTTGGTGTGAACCTCAGCAACGATACTGTCGACCGTCTCTACTATCTTGACTCCATCAAAGCACCTGAAAGTGGTATCGACGACGTCCGATTCAACGCCGCTGGCGATGTGGCCTACCTGAGCGATACTGCTGGTGCGTTGCTGGTATTGAATCTGACAAGTAGCGAGGGTGTACGAGTGCTTGCGAACGATTCTTCAGCGCTCGCGTACTACCCAATGTCGTACAACGGATCACTGGTTCCTGGGTATGGTGCAGCAGGAAGCACCCTTTCTGTTGGCCTCGACCAAATCGAAGTTTCACCAGATGGCAAATATCTGTACTATCAACCCTGCAATGGCGGGCTGTACCGGATTGAAACAGCCTATGTCGATGCATCTTTGACGAACGGTACGCTCGCTGCTACACTTGGCGATTGCGCCGAACCATTTGCGTCTACGCCCAGTACGGGTGGATCGACTATTGACGGTGATGGAAACATTTACATCAGCGATACCAATCTACTCGCTATCTGGAAGGTCACTCCTGAGGGTCGAGCAACGATACTGGTTCAAGACGACGCCTTAGTCTGGACAGATCTTATGTGGGTGACTGCAGACAAGAAGCTGTGGCTTCCAGCTTCACAGATGCGTCCGGGCTCAAATGGCTTGATGGCTAAAGGACCGAACAACATTTTCACCTACCCAATCGACGCAGGTCCCTCCCTTATCGACCATGCTTAGACGAAACAATCGGAATGAACAACATGGCTGTCTAGTGTGCGAACGAATACACCAGTGATCCGCTTTGACATGTTGCTGTCGAGCTGGTCAATTAGCGAGTCAGATCTAATCACGTATAGTCTTAGCTACTTCTTCATGTTGACCAATTCGGTGTATGCTCTCTAGTCTCCGCGCTTTGGTCTTGATTTGATTCGGATTGACATCGACATCGACGAATGAGCAATCACTGGCGTAGTGAGCCCGATGTGTTTCAATCATCGGTGACTTGTGCCACAGTGACGTGATATGTGGTCTCCGCCTCCACTCATGATTTTTAACAATGTCGGCCTCTTCACGTCTAGCCTGTCGATCAATTGGCCAGGTGGCATCGCGGAGATAGTCCTGTCTTCTACCGACGAAACACACAAGCTGATCCCGGGTCCAGATTTCGAAACTCATATTCGAAGGCTGGAGAATTGGACTGTTGCACCGGGGTTCAAGACTTTGTTCCCAGAGATGGCACCTTTTCTTGGTGGGTAAATATTGCCGAGTCACGAAGACATCGCGGGGAGCAATGGAGTGTATGCGGCAGCGAAACGGGCAGCGCGACAGCCGCCTCGAGACATGCGATCGGCGACGCTAGCGTACGCATGGCAGTGGGTCAAAGAAAAGTGGCAGAGACGGCTTGGGATGAGCAAGCACATTGGCCACGGCAAGAAGTCGGCAATGGCACGCTACCTACAGCTTCGGTCGGGGCACGTAGTGAACGGCGAGCATCTACTCCGAACCAAGCAAATTGACAGTCGCAAATCTCATACTGCACTGCAGGAAGAAGTGGCGACGCGAGAGAGACACGATGCTGCGAGAGCTGCGCAGGACAAAGGTCGAAGTGACAGCACGCAGAGACCAAAGCGATGTAAAACGAGTCTTTGGTGCTTGAGGCATCGAGGCAGTGCTGACGTTCATCGGGAGCACGGGCGTGGGCAAGCGACGGGAAGTGGAAGATACGAAGAGGAGCGACGAGCGGCAGATGGCCATGCTAGGTCGAGGAGAGGTGGAAGGAGAAAATCGAGTGGAGTGACGACGGTGGAAGCAGAGAGGAAGTGTCTTGTTCAGGGGAGGATCGGGGGTAGCGATCACAACAGCAAGGACAGTAGGAGGGCGGCAGCGCCTAAAGGCCGAGCGAATCGGGACGGCGAGCAGGATTGCAAAGACCAGCATAAAAGCGAGAGCACAGACAAACACGAAGTAGAGATAGCCTGGGCATAGCCAGGCTCTGTCATAAGCTAGCTAGTTTGCATACACCATGATTTCGAAAAGAAAGAACCATCAGATGAGTGCTCAGGAGAGAGCGCTGATGTATTCTGTGGTAGCTCATGTGAGTAAGGGCCATGGCGGCGGGCAGCAGACACCGCCTTTGAACCCTCCAACAAATGACAGCTAGCAGTGTGAGCTTCCTTCTTGCGAATCCCGGGACAAAAACATCGGAATAAGACATCTAGTTACCATCCTCCGACAAACCGACGGCACCAAAGCTGAGCTTCCACAGCTTCTCCTCGGCAGCCTCATCAAAGGCATGAGGAGCGTATCCAGGTCCGGCAAAGTGCTCATCGGCGGTAGCGGCGCCTGAAACACCAGCATCGGCGAGGTACACACCACCTTCCTTGTTGAAGTGAGGCTCGAGCGCGGCCCAGACGGTGGTTGCGGCGCCCTGCGCAAGAGGCCTCGCGAAAGGTGCCATGGGAGCGAAGCCAGCAAGCTCTTCTTGCGACATGTGGCGGCCGAGTGAGGTCTCGAAGATCATGCCTGGGTGCACGGAAACAGCGCGAATTCCTGATGCCGCGTAGTGACGATCGATGGAGTTGGCCAAGTGGATGGTGGCCGTCTTGCTTTGGGCGTAAGCGACCATGGGGTTGTAGCCTTGCTTCTTCAAGTCGAGATCGTCGAAGAAGACGCCTCCCGCCTTGTGACCAGCGCTGGAGAGGGTGATGACACGGCTGGGAGACTCTTGAGTACCGGTGGCAAGCAGTGTGGATTTGATCAGGTGGAACAGCAAGAAGTGGCCGAAGTAGTTGGTGCCAAGCTGGGTCTCGAAACCATCGACGGTGCGACCCTCGGGGACTGCCATGATACCAGCGTTCAACACGAGGATATCAAGACGTTTCTCCTGATCGAGGAACTCCTTGGCTGCCTTCCTGACGCTCTCGAGGTTGTCCAACTCCAAGCCGATCAAGACGGGCTTTTGGCCGCTGGGGTTGCTTGCGACGAGTGCATCAGCCACGGCCTGGCCTTTGGCGAGGTCACGGCCTGTGAGGTAGAGCTTTGCGCCGGTGGTGTGAAGGACGCGAGCAGTCTCGTGACCGAGACCGGCTGATGCTCCAGTGATCAAGATGACCTTGTCTTGCAGCTTGCCCTCGAGGCCAAGATCTTTCACGATGTCTGCGGCCGTTGGGCCAGATGCGGGCCCATCGACGTATCTTTCGGCATAAGGCTGGTAAGGAGAGTTCGAGTGAGGCATGGTGGTTTGGTGGCGGTGATGGTGTTGTGAGTGGTGGTGGTGTGAGTGATGGTGGTGAGAGTCTGATCTGTTGCGAAGGGGAAGCAAGGGATGAAAGAACAGAGGCTGATGTGGTGTTTCCTGCTTATTCGGTGCCGGCAGGAGACTATTTTATCATGGGACAGCAAGTGCTTTCCAGGTTGACCCCGCCGCCGCATTACGAGAGGGGCATCTGTCCTGACGTGAAGCGCCTAACCGCATGCAGCCAGCGACCATTGTGAAGTCGCTTCCAACTTGACAAAGCCATCGGCGTTAACGTAGTCAAAACCGAAGGATGCACTACGTTAATGACAAAGGAATGTGTTGAGGCGGCAGCGAGTTTGCCCACATCCCGCAGGCAGGGCGCACGAGCGGTCCACGGGTAAACGAAGGCGGGCCGTTCCAGCCAATGTCGACTTGTAATCTGCAAGATTTAGGGACGCCAGGAACGCCCAAGGGAGCCAGGAACGCGCAAGGAGCTGAATCCTTCCCGTGGGCGCAAAGGGTCTCGAATCATTCAGCCTCACTGTAGTACAGCCACCCAGCTGCCCAAGCCTCCTGTGCGCCATTGACTAACTGGATGAGCAATTTACTCGCTCTCCACGTCCGTACTGTATGCACGCTAGGTATGCCCGCATGTATGCTAGGTGACTTGGTTTGACGAACGAGCTGTGCCTCACCGGCGCATCTGCGACAAGGCGCGCGTCCTCTAACCCTGCCTCTGTCTTCGTGGCACAATTTCGTGTCACAGTTGCGCGCTGCTTTCGCCCAAAATTAGCGACAATTGGAAGCGGACGCGCCGATATCACGCTATGCTTGCGTAGGCATGTCGTACAAGCCGATCTCCTTCACCGGTGAGGTCCTTCAGGATGAAACGTTGGTCGTGCAAGCGATTTATGCCTGAAGTTTGAAATCTTCACTAGGCGAAGGACCTCACCGGTGAAGGAGATGCCGACGGACAGTCGCGTGCCACAATATTACGTGCTCATGAGCTTCCTTGTACGACTATCCCTAATCAACTAAAGCGTACTCTTACCGACCCCTAGAACGAGAAGAAACGGTAAACTAGACATCCACCTATTCTTTCGGCTTGTACGAAACGCCAAATAGCCTACCGAGATCAGCTTGAGCCTTATTAAGCTACAGCCCTAGCAGCAGCCTCCAGGTTGGCACTGGCTTCACGGCCCGCGCCCTCCAGCACCCGGTGGCGGACGCTCTCTGCCGCCCGGCGCAAGCCGCTTCGCTTATAGGCGACACGTCCCTTGATCTGGCTTGCCTAACGCAGACATTAGTGGCTACCAACAATCTTCCATATTAATTGCCTTTTTTGTTTCCAGCTATCTAGGCTACGAGTGGAGGCCTGTGCCGGCACAGGCAGCCACCAAAATTCATCCTTCTTGCTTCTTTCTCGTATGCAAAGCAAGTCCACCAACTATCTTCTTGCTTCCTTCTCGTATGCAAAGCCTCGGCCGCCGACTAGTCAGTTCCGTTGGATTTATAGGCTTCTGCCACCATGTAACCGTGTTTCCGTTCAACTGATCCTACCGGTAGTGGCCCAGCTGAGGCTGCAGTCTGCTCTGCCGCCATCAGGTTGAGACACTCCAAAAGGCTGCGCAGCTGAGGCTGCAACTTGCTCTCTCGCCATCAAGCCAAAAGGCTTTAAGCGAATGTTCCGGCTCTGACAAGGACCGTAACCGAGCTCATAATGTCTTTTTCTACCATTCCGGTTTGTGCTCTCGATGATCTCGACGCTTACATTGGCGATGCTGGCGACAGCCACCAGATGGAAAAGAGATGTCGTACAGATATCACCCTGGTAGAGGACGCCGCAAGTCGGAAGAAACTCCAGAATCGCGTTGCGCAAAGAGCCTACCGTAAGTTGCAAGCCAAAAGAATTTTTGCCACAAGTCACTGACACGGAATTCGTTACAGGCAAGCGACTAAAGTCTCGAATGGAAGAGTTGGAAACATTTAGAGATACCATGACCGGGGCAAAGATGAATCTCGTCGTTGGCGCATCACCGACACCAGGACCGGATCAAGATGAACCGAACAAACAGGCCGTCTCCAACCGGCTGTCAATACCAACATTTGGCGCGCCGATGCTTGCAGGGTCCATCGAGAGCACAAAGTCCGTCTCTTACTTCGAAAGCCGCGACAACGCCATGACGATCAGTCGGACTGGGCTTCAAACGCCACCGACGATTGTAGACACTTCCTATAACGTAGACCAAGACATACCAACGCTTGGCTCATGGGACTTGAACGAAGCATATCCAGTGGCTCTGAGTTTGAACGGCATCGGAGGCGCAAATGGTGAACATGCTAGCCCACAGTTCTGCCCGAGGTCCATTGAAGAGGTAACTATCGTACCAAGACTTCTCTTTCTTCATCAACAAGCACTAACATTTGTGTTCTCCAGCCAAGCAGCCTCGCCACATCCGACGTACCTCAAGACGGCAAGACTGCACTGCACATTGCAGCCGAGAGCGGCAGACTGTCCACTGTGCAGCTCCTCTTACGATTAAATTCCAATGCGCTTGCCCAGGACTCAATGGGCCGCACCAGCCTGCACCTCGCCGTAGGGAATTCACAACAAAGCGTCGTGGAAGAATTGGTCAAGCGACCTGCGTGTCTCGACGTGCAGGACAAAGATGGGCGGACAGCGTTACACATTGCTGTGACTCAAGGTCATGAGGGTATCGTCGCAAGTTTGCTGGGCGCTGGTGCTATGCTTGAGGTGAAGGATGCCAGAGGCCAGACGCCACTACACATCGCGGCAGCGACTGGGCAAGACGCGATTTTGCAGCTTTTGTTTGTAAGGGGCGCAAATATAAATGCCACTATGTGAACCAAGCTGCATTTGTTTTTGACGATCGGAATGACTTGCTTGTGCATCATGACCGACATTCATGCTCTAGCCAACATGTAGTTGTAGACATTTCGTGACAAGGTGTAAATCTGGTCAGACTAATCGCGATTTGTCAGGATAGTGAGAGTAAGAGATGTGCTGTACATGCACATTTTCACCACAATGCCGGGGTGTGGGATGCATCGCAAAGTCGCAAGGTGTGAAGTCCATATAGACGCTGTGAACCTTCGAGTCCCCCCGAAGCGCTTCGGGCCGTTCTGACAAAAGCTTCATGTCAGTCGCCAAGATCTTACGTGAGGTTCGGTACTAGACGATGATAACCCTAACGTGGGGATTAGGAATAAGATAGAGGACTTGGACGCAATGCCGTGCTCTTCAGATACCTTCGCACATTAACCACCACGAACATTCCGGTCAAGATGGGCATTCCACTGAACAACGAGGTCCACGCCTTTGTCACCCACTCTCAAGCAAGTCTCATCGACAAAGCCCTCCTTCAGCGTTTCACGGATGTGACTGGCCGGGAGCCGCATCGCTTTTTGCGTAGGGGTATCGTCTTCAGCCACCGAGACCTGGAGACCATCCTCGATAAATATGAACGCAAGGAACCATTTTATCTTTTCACTGGCCGCGGCCCGAGCAGTGATAGTCTACACCTTGGACACTCCATACCGTTTGAATTCACACAGTATGTTTGACCCATCTGTCTCTCCTCTCCGAGATACTAGCAACTGACAGGGCATCAGATGGCTCCAAGACGTCTTCGGTGCTCCGCTCATCATGATGCTCACCGACGACATGAAACTCCTGCATTCCGCTTCCTTGGACGTACCCACGGTGAAGCGCTACACCGTGGAAAACGCCAAAGACATACTCGCTTTCGCGTTCAACCCTCTGAAGACATTCATGTTTTCGAATCTCGATTTCGTGGGAGGAGCGTTCTATCAGAATATCATCCGCGTCGCCCGGATGATCAAAGTCTCGGACATCAAGCAAGCCCTTGGTTTCGAGGATGAACAAAATGTCGGCATGTTCTATTGCTGCTCGACGCAAAGCGCAGGCACATTCGCAACGTCGTTTCCTGGCATTCTTGGACCAGGGACTACGGAGGAAGACCGAGCGACGCTGCAACACATGGGATGTCTGATCGCCTGCTCTTGGGACATCGACGGTTATTTCAGCGAAGTGAGAAAGCATGCCGAAGCTTTGGGATCGCAACGACCTGCTTTTCTCTACTCCAGCCTGTTACCGTCTTTGCAAGGCCCAGAGGAAAAAATGTCGGCTTCGGTGCCGGTGTCCGCGGTTTTCCTTGCGGATGATGGCGAAACGGTGCGACGGAAGATCGAGCTTGCCTTCCCCGACGATGGCAGCTTCAAGATTGAAACGCTGTTCGAGTATCTGAACTTTTTCTTGGAGGATGATAAAGAATTGGCACGACTCAAGATGGGCTTTGCGCTCGCCACTGTACGTTCGGTTGAGCTCAGGGAGGCTCTTGTGGTTGCAGTACAACGGATTGTGTTGTCGTTCCAGGAGAACAGGGCGAGGATCACGGACAGCTATTTGGAGGAGATCATGACGCGGAGGTTGATTCGCTGATTGTTATACTACTCATATGGAAAATAACATCTCTTCCTATCAAAACATCCTCTGCCATACTTTTGATGTTGTTGCTCTAGCTGTATCTATGAATCGATCGAATGATGAGATGCCATGCAGTTCCAAAATTTCGCAATTGATATCAATTGGGAAGTGACACTGGTGAAGTCCTCGCTGCAATCGTTGACCCTGTCTTGTCGGAGAGTTACCACGCCAAAACAGTAGGGCTCGAGTTGAAGCGCTGCGCGGACCAACGTCTACCACACTGCCTGGAACAGCCTTGCCGTGCAGCTACTGTCGCTGAGGTGCCGTGCGACCCTTGGGCTAGCTGAGGTGCCGTGAGGCTAGCTGAGGACACGCTGTCGGCACAAAACACAGTGCAGCCGCTGTACCACAGCGTGGTGCGCCTTCTCCAGGAGATAGTCGGCGCCCCCGAGAGTGGCAGGCCAGCCCACTCAGCCGCTGGCACTTCAAGCCACGCGTGGACAGCTTCGCCAACCTGTCGAGTCAGTCGCACACGTTCTCTTCTCGTGCGGTCGGTTGAGTCCGCAGAAGTGCAAATTGTGCATTGTGCATAACGTGAGCTTACAAAGCTACATGCGCACAATCACGTAAATGTATGCGTTATGTGGTGATGCACTATGTTTAGCAGAATCCTTCCGGTGAGGGCCCTGCGGCTACCAGATAGCCCGTCCGCACGCTCCGGTAGTCAAATCTGGCATGCGCAATCCTGCGGCGCACGGCTGGTGCTGTGGGGCCAATAGTCTAGATCCGCGTGGGGTCCCTTTAGAGTGAAATGCAGGGACTGTTGGAAACGGATTCGCAATATGTCTCACTAGTGGACTGGAGCCAATCACACTCAAGGCTTGGTATGGACAGCCGACTTCACATTCCAACCGGTGTCTTCTCATTGTGATAGTGTACGTGAGCACTCTGAGCTGCCTGCGCGGCTGAGGCCGCTGGATTGCTAAGCTGTCTTGTCAAACGCGTGCAAACACGGATTTAGAGGCTTTACGCTATGACAAGGCTGCGACTTCTCAACAGGACCTGACGTTTGATGCGCTCCTGCGGCCGAAGTGTGCTCGTGTGAGCAAACGACAACTCGGAGCCCAAGAGTCTTCAATCTGTACAAACCTCCACACTTCCATCGGTTTTCCATCACGCTGCTCTTGTTTTGCAGCTCTCTCTCTACCAGATCACAGAATCGCCCACAATGGCTCCAGCAGAAAAGTCGTCTCTTTCAGACGCCCAGCCTACCCACCTCATCGCCCACGATGTTGAGTCTCTTGCAAGCCCCGCGTCAGAATCACCGAGCGAGCGGCCCGCGTCAGAATTGAGCGAGCTACCTGAGACTCGAAAGCTCAGAGGACTCAAGGTAATATATGCGTGACTCCAAAGACCAGAGCTGCATACTCATATGGCTACAGTGGTTCCTCGTCGTACTCAGCATCTTGTCGAGCGTGTTGCTCTATGCTCTAGACAACACCATCACCGCCGATGTCATTCCCGTTCGTGAAGAGCCTTGATCGCAGTTGTGAAACATGAAGCTCACAAGGTTACAGGTCATTGTGAGAGACATGGGAGGAATAGACAAGTTGCCATGGCTCTCAGTCTCGTGAGTCCTAGGTTCATCTGCCTTCGGAAGACCGACTGACAAAATTGCAGGTTCATGATCGGAGGTGTCTGTTTTGTACTCCCCTTCGGCAGCATGTACGCCATGTTTGATGCAAAGAAGATGTACATCATTTGCATCATTCTCTTCTTGATCGGCTCCGCTGTGTGCGGCGCAGCGCCGAACATTGACGCTTTCATCGTCGGCCGTGTCATCGCTGGCATTGGCGGCATCGGGATCTACCTGGGCGTTATGACATTGTTGTCATGCAACACGACCGGCAAGGAAAGGCCTATGTACTTAGGGCTCGTGTAAGTCTCGATCATGTCCTGGAGGATGTCAACCTTCTTGTCGTCAGCATAGATTACTGACTCCTCGTAGTGGCCTTATCTTCGGTATCGGAAATGTCGTCGGTCCTCTTATTGGCGGCGCATTTGCTGATTCGAGCGCAACATGGCGATGGGGCTTCTACATCAACCTCTGCTTGATCGGCCTGCTGAGTCCAGTCTACCTTTTCCTCATTCCAAGCTACAGGCCACAGCATGGGCGAACCATACTTGCCCGATTCGCACAGATCGATGCACCTGGTACAATCCTTAGCATCGGATGTCTTGTCTGCCTGGTCATGGGCATCAACTTTGGAGGCACCCTCTATGCTTGGAAGAGTGCGGCAACCATTGTGCCGTTCGTCCTCGCCGGCGTTCTTCTTGCTGCATTCGTTTTCCAACAACGAGTGGCACTTTTCACCACCAAGGCATCTCGCCTATTTCCAGCCACGCTTCTTCGGGATCGAGAAGCGATTCTGTTGTTTGTCTTGACATCGACCTTCAACTCTGCCGGCTTCATCCCAATCTACTACATTCCAACGTACTTCCAATTCACAAGAGGCGATTCACCGCTCCAGTCTGGTGTGCGTCTACTCCCGCTCATCATCACAATCACTTTTATCATCATGGTCAATGGCGGTTACTTGTCCAAAGGTGGATACTACATGCCATGGTTCTTAGTCGGCAGCTTGCTAGTGCTGGTTGCTGGTGTTCTGTTCTGTAAGTGTGACACTTACTCTCGCTCAATCATCCACTTGATCAAAATACTGATATACTCTTTGCTAGCACTCATCGACGTCAATACATCAACCGCACACATCTACGGATACTCTGTCCTACTCGGCCTAGGATCTGGATGTGGGATGCAGTCTGGATTTTCTGTCATTCAGACAATCACAAAACCTGAACATGTGTCATCGGGTATCGCTTTCATCATGATCGGTATCTCACTTCAAACAATGCTCTCTACCGAGTCTTCCATGCATCAAGTTGCTGACCACTCTCTAGCTCAATTGCTCAGTGTTTCCCTAGCCTTGTCGATCTGCGGCACACTATTCGTGAACACCGCCCTCGAAAGCCTGCAATCACTGCTCGTCGACTACTCAAGGACAGAACTCCAAGCAGCCTTGCTCGGTCTGAGTGGAGAGTTTCTGGCTTCCCTTGACCCCACGCAACGTGCCCAAACCCTCAGTATCATCGTTGAGTCGATGGCGAAAGTATTCATCCCTATCTACGTCGCTGCTGCTGTCGGTATCGGCGCTTCGCTCGGTCTAAGGGTATGTCATTTGAGTTCGACGCGTCTCGCATAACACTAACGCACTTTTACAGACGGTCAAGATGGCGCCTGCTGTCGCGATGTGAGAAGCCGTCAATCAATGTTGGCCGAATCAAGCATTTCATCTTTGTGGTTGTCCGAGTACGAAGTACCTGCGGCCTCAGGGTATGCATGGCTTAAGGTGGACTTGTGGTGAGTGTACACTGCGTTGTTTTCAAGAGTATAATGCTTTTACTCCGAGGAGAGCCAGACTTGACCCCGAGGTCATAAGTTAGCATTAGCATAGCGCGGAATGCATCGATTTCCATACTTTGACCCTTTGCGCATGAGATTATATGTATCAGAGAATGGAAGCGAACGATCTCAGCTTCATTCCAACCTGCAATGGGTATCGTGACATGTTCATCTTCCCAAACGAACATGACTTACAGGAGCTGTGGACGAGATTCTGCTTGATGATAAATGTACAAGATATGTGACACGCTTCTGCTTAGCTTTACACTCGACTTTTGGGTATCACTTTCGGCAAATGATATCATGGCAACAAGTTCTGATTGGATCAAACGTGGGTCGAACCGATGCAGCAGTACCGCAACATGAGAAAGCGGCAAAATTTGCCAGCACGGGACCAACATATCAACACTTGTGAGGAGACTTGTAGTCAAAATGTTTCTTCCAATCTCAACGCCGTATACAATGCAATATATACATCCCAAAAATCTCTTGCATCAATCAATCATCTCCTCAAACTTGCCCCTGTAGCATGTGACCGCCTAACACTATCAATATCCAACACCGGATCAATGGTGATTCGGAAAATCACGAGCGCAAGATCTGAGCGGCAATTTTCTCGGCCAAGGCATCTACGTCTTATCAGTGATTTGAAACACTCAGATGTCTAGAAGACGGTGCAAACTCACAGACTGTAGCCATGGGGTGACCCGGAGGCAAGAAAGGGAAAGCACTCGCGTCAACCACGCGAAGTCCCTTCACGCCAATGACATTGGCATCCGAATCGACGACGGCGTTCTTGTCGTCTTTCCGACCCATGGCGCAAGTGCACGAAGCGTGGAAGACGGAACCGACGGATTTCTTGATCAGTTGGAGAAGGTCGGCGTCCGAGGTGACCTGTTGTTCAACATTAGCATTAGCCGTCATGTATTTGCAAAAAAGAGACACAAGAAACACAAATCCACGTACCTGAGGACCGGGGAAATATTCCTGGCCAATCAACGCTGGGGCGATGGCCTTGGTGGCGAAAATCTCGCGCACGCGTTTGTAACCGGCCAAAGCAACTTCTTGATCGACAGGGCTAGTCAACCACCCGGGATCAATGACGGGCGCAACGCTCGTGTCGGCACTGCTGATGCTGACTGAGCCGCGTGACTGGGGAGCCTGCAGTGCAATAGCGACAGTGGCGTAATTATATCCGTCTGTCGGTTGAGCTCCGTTCTCTTGGTACCCCAAGAAGCCGCCCATACTGAGAAACTCGATATCAGGCCAATCTGACGGGAGTGACTTGAGGACCGATCGGGTGGTCGAGGAGAGATTACTGCGCAGGTGCGAAGGGAGCTTTTCCCAGCCGCCAAAGTCGCCCACGGGACTGGTCAAAATGCCTGATGCTTGCGTGTTGAAAAGATTCGCTGCCTGAGCGGCAAAGGCAGGGTCCGCCATGGCCGATGCGGTGATGACATTGACGCGGTAGCTGGGGCCCATCAGGATGTGATCCTGCAAGTTTTGACCGACACCAGGACGGTCCGCGATGACGGGGATCTTGTATTTGGAGAGGGTGGCAGCAGGGCCAACACCGGAGACCATCAACAGTTGAGGTGACTGGAAAGCTCCCGCTGCGAGGATGACTTCGCGTTTGGCCGATAGAGTAAATTGTTGGCCTCCAGTCGAAGCAAGGACCCCCTTTGCGGTCTTGCCAGAGAAGACAACCTTCTTTGCCATGGTGTTGGTGTAAATC
Organism: Cladosporium sp. D2B6; assembly: GCA_023627725.1. NCBI lineage: Eukaryota > Fungi > Ascomycota > Dothideomycetes > Cladosporiales > Cladosporiaceae > Cladosporium > Cladosporium sp. D2B6. The sequence goes on from JAMAHV010000004.1 coordinate 1,964,055, forward strand.
TTCAAGTTGGAACGACTTGCGGCAGGAGTCAAGAACGCAGTCGAGGACGACTCGCGCTTCTGGTTGCCCTGGAGGGTTGCAATGACATAGGAAGAGCCCATGAGGACTCCACTCGTGATGCCGTTGCTGACCGCAATACCAACTTCTTGCATGCCCTTCTGGACCCATGAGGAGATTGCCTGAGCGTAGTTGGGGAAGGTGATGGAGAGGGGACCACCTCTTCCAAGACTACCGGAATCATACTGCGGTGTGGCGTTCAATGCTCGCTTGCTCATGTCCGGAGGGGTGAAATCGACACTCTTTTTGAAGTAGGGCAACCAGTTGTCGTATGTGTACGAGTTGTCCCCGACCATGTTGGCCCACTGTTGGTACGAGCCTTTCGTGGCTCTGAGATAGCCCATGTAGTTACGGGCGCTGCTGCCTCCCAGACATTTTCCTCGAGGGTAATGGATCTCTGCATCAAGAACTCCCTGTCATATAAAGTCAGACCTACACGTCCCAAGCACCAAGAATGATAGTTACTGACCTTCTGCGGGATGGTGACAAAGCCCCAATCCACATTGGGATTCGTGTTTTCTGGATTTTTTCCAGTCCACAACGTGTCGAAGAGTGGGATCTCACTCGTATTGCCGAAGCTCTCGTAGTACGTGCCAGCTTCAATGACTGCCACACTTCTCGAGCCCTTCTCAGAAAGTCTTGCGGCTATGGCCAGACCAGCGGTACCGCCTCCGACAACAACGTAGTCGTAGGTCGCTGCCCCAGGACTCGCTTGAACACTGTTTCGAGGTAGCAAGTTCTTGTTGTATTCGAAAGGTGCTGCTTGCGAGATGGAAGCAAGGGTCAAGACCAGCCCGGCGGCGCTGAGCAGAGAGTTCATGTTGGCGTTTGAGGATCTGAGTTCGAGGTGATGATAGTACTCATTCTTGCGGCGGTAACGATCGTGTTATAGCCCTCGATAGAGGCTGGAGTGGAAGGCCTGGACTCAACCATCCGAGAGAGGATGCATGCTCCAACACCACGATGCCGCATTATTCCAATTCACGGCATAGGACTGAGGATGGCTATTCCAAGCCTTAGCTGAGGTGGCGGCTTCGCCACCGGCCGCCAAACGGCCAGAATGTCGACAAAGACAGTAAAGCTGAAAAGGATCCATCCTCAGGCGAGTTCCATGGTATAGAGAGTGGGTAGCCGAAGAATGTTGGAGTTTTGGTGGTCTATTTTGGAATGGTTCAGCACAGCGCGGGACGCCCACTTCGTTCGCTGTCCGGGCGCAGGCCGTTGTCATTCGTCGTAGATGCAACGAATGAAAAGCCACCAACCCGATAGGAAGACATAACTTGATACCAGTATGGACGGGAAATCCAGTGATTGTGGCGGCTAAGGCTGAGGCGCAGGACCCAATTTTTGTGGATGTCGCTAGTCCCCGTACGGCAGACTAGTCCGGTGCCGGTAAATTGTGGCGTAGAATTACGCAATGACTACTTGTATAACGTGCCATAACGTGGTACATGCGCCACTCACGAGATTATTATGTGAGAAACTTCTCTCCCACGCCCGCGCTGTAATTCAGTCTAGCCGCATCACAAAGTGGTCGGATATCCCTTCCGACTTTACGAGCGGCAACGCGATGCAGCCCACACCCTTGTTCCGGATTAGTCCTGTCGCTCGAGCTGATCTTGCAACCTCCGTCTATCTAAGCGAGTAAATTGTTAATTGCAACACTTCTTCCTCACACCCAGGCGCTGAAAGTGTTGCAATTTACCCGCCTAATGGAGGAAGCATCCACCCTATCAAGCTAGCGTCACATCGAGATCTTTCAATCTATTCTGGTCACACCAGTAACACCACCCACCAGGCTGTGTGCGGAAGGACTAATGCAGCGTCAAAATTAAAACAAGCAACATACCTTTGACTATCTCCTTGACCGGTGCGATCCTTCGTAACATCCTTCGAGAGGGTCTCTAGGCGTTCTGAGGCGCCAATCAGCTATCTAGAGATATCTCAGCGTCCAATCATAGTACGCATACGCATTGGAGACCAAACATCGCTCGAATTCGCGTGCATGAGCGCCGAGTATACCCGAAGGATGTCACCGGTCAACGAGATGCAGATACAGTGTCTTTACATCACTTCACAGTGTAGGACGACCTAAGGGAGCTGTATGCAGTGTCATTCACCGGAGTTCTATTCCAACTAGACCAAGACTAGACTAGAGTCCAACCCCTGCAAGAGCCTTATCCAATCGTCCATGGCTGTATTGGAAGGATTCAGGAAGCTTCGTGTCCTGCCACGACCCGCCCATCACCAGCTTGACTAAACCAGGCACGCAGCTGAAGATGCGGGCCATACCATGTCCGTTGAAGCCGGCACAAATGAACTGTCCCTCGAGACCATCGATCTCGCCAATATAAGGCACCTTGTCAGGGGTCATAGCAATCAGACCCGACCAAGCATGGTCCAAGCCTTCTCCGTGTCTCTTCTTCTGGGAATTCGCTTCCGGGAACAACGAATCAAACTTCTCCAGACCTTCCATCACCAGCTCATCGGTAAAAGACGTTTCATCAAACGTGAACCCGCTAGGTTTTGCAACACCAAAAATGATCATGCCATCTTTCGCCATTTGCGTCAAAGCGTAATAACGGTGCTTTTCGTATCTGAGGGCCATTGAGGTCTTCAGCACATGACTGCCTGAAAAAGCTTTGGTAGGTGTCAATGAGTGCATCTGCACTTTGATCGGGGTGAGGAGCATTGCTGTCAGCTGAGGAAGTAGAGCGCCTGCATATGCGTTCGTGCAGTGTATGACTTTGTCTGCAGCCACGACTCCTCGATCCGTGTGGAGGTTCCATTTTCCGTTTTCTCCCTGACTAACTCGGCTGACGGGGCAGTGGGTGAACAGTCTGCAGCCTTTCTCGATGGAGTCGGTGAGCAGCCACTGCGCGAGTTTCACAGGGTGGACCGAGGCCGCCGGCCATTCCCACGCAGTAAGTGCATCGCGCACACCAGTCCGCGCTCTCGCAGCATCACCTTCATGCAGTTTGATGTGTTCCAAGCTGCCTCCGGCATTGGCATACTGTTCGACATTGTTCAGCTCGTCCTGTGCTATGTCCTGAGTAAGGCAAACATCGAAAGTTTGCTTCGGCTGGAAATCGCAGTCGATGTTGTGCTTTTGCACGAATCGTCGGACCGAATCCAGAACGATCTTCTCGTTGTTGACGATATTGAGAGCCTCTCCTGGTCCGTGGATAGCAGCATAATCGCCGAATCCACTGCAAGCGTCAGGACGAACATGGCCTGCATTGCGACCGCTCGAGCCAGAGACAGCTTCTCTCGCTTCCAGGATCAGGATTTCATCAGGTCTGATGCCCGATTGGATGAGCTCGAACGCTGTTAACGCGCCCGAGAGACCCGATCCGATGATGGCGTAGGGGATGGTAGTCGGCAGGGGGCCAGTTTCATTTGCTCTGAGGTAAGGGAATCCACGTGTTGTGCGGTGCCAATAGGATAACGAAGCATTGGGATATGGCAGTTCAGGTTGTAAGTTTTGCAACACTGCAAATGGAGAATTTGGATCAATCTCGCGCGAAGGCATCTTGAGTTGCTGGATAGGCTGTAGTGTGGCTGATTGTTCGTATTCTGGCTTTCGAGAAAAACCGTCGACCTCACGGGCGTGTGACAGCATCATATGTGGAGGGGTGGCGTGTGAATTGCTCAATTAGGTATTACAAAGCAATTTCAGCTGCACCTGCCATACTTCTAAGATGACTGCATCCTCAACGTGATATACTAGCCCCAGAACAACAAACTTACGTGGAGTCCCACAGGATCCTTCTGCATAGTCATGGGGATAATGGCGCCAGAGTCAACGTAAGCATCTCGAGATTTCATATACCCGACTAGGACGAAACTTTGCTGCAGTGGCTTGCGCAGGCGGAGCAAGAGAGTGTGACGAGGTGAAGGCTGAATCGGAGGAGCCGAGAGAGCGTTTTGTCAACAACGCACCGGATTGGTTGGTGAGGAAGTTGCTGCGAGTATCATTCTCGTACGCCCATACAGCTCCGAAAGGATCGCTGGATGTAGCAGCATTCAAATAGCAGAGGTAAAGCTTTGATTTTACGCTGAACAACGACAAACTCACCTTTGTATAACACTTTTGACCCCCAACATCACTTCCAACATCACTTCCAACATCACCTTCAACGTCAACGCGATGGCAACCGCTGGCATTTCGATTTCCTTGTCGGATGAGTTTGATCCTGCAAACAGCATCTCGCGTCTCGACAAGGGAATCTCCACGGTCGTCATAACGGAGATCGACGACGAGTCCCAGTCAGACTCCGAAGAGACGTCATTGTCTCATTCAATCTCCTCGCCCAAGCAACTTGGTGATTTTTCGGTCGAGGCAGAATATTTCCGTCTGTCGTTCGAAGTTTTGAACGTCCTGGAGAAGTACGGCACCCATGTCGGGTTGTCAGACACCACTGCACCCACCGGTTCTATCCCATGGAGTGGAAAGCTTCGATTCTTGCCCCATGTCTATCATCATATTTCGAGGTCCACCCCGGTCCAGCTCACGATGCCAGCGTTCCCTTGCAAGAGCGTAAGTTCGAACCATCGATTCCATGCTATATGTTTGGCTGACAAAGCTTCAGCTGAATCGCGAGAACAAAGTCCTGGGCCACCTTCCCGACCTTGGAGAGGAACTTGCCCTTCGCCGGTTGAATGCAATGGCCGAGAATGTCAAGGAGGTTTATCAGTTTGGAGCCGTCGTCAATATTGCGTCTGACGGAGTCTTGTTCAACGGTAAGGCCGACATGATTCACGGCGAGTTTAGTGCTAACATCTGATGATAGATGTCCTTGGTATCAGCGACCAAGATTGCTGGGACTATGGAGTCGAGCTCGAAGCTATCATCAAGAAGGAGAAGTTGGAGAATGTCAGATTCAGACCTTGCATGAGTGTGCTTGGTTTCATCTGCGACGATGGCTTGACGGAGAAAGTATTCCTCGACACAGCACAGATGTGTCGCGAGCAGCTCGAAACACGGTTTGCCCCGACAGAGCAACACCTTACACAGCTGATCAAGAGCGACAAAGATACTATGCTGACTTACTGCGGCATGGTCAAGTTTTTGCAGTCCGAGATGGAGACGAGTCCGACACTCGTAGGGCTGGGGAGCAGTGCCAAGATCAGACTTTACAAGAAGACGGCAAAGGCGATGATGAGACGGTCTGAGGCGTTCACAGGCGCTATTCGGACTCTGTTCCCTCACCACGTTCGCCTATCGATGCACCCATCCTCAGGTGCTTCCAAGCTGTCTATCGCATTGATCCCGACGGCCGATGGAGGATTCCAGAAGTCACCTTGGCACAGTTGTGTTGCCCTAGGGTTGAACGGCCAACCAACTTGTGTCCACTCCGAGGATGTCAGGGACACTCATGACCTCATTCTGCGAAATGGGCGTCCGTACTTTTTTCAGGAACGATTTAAAGAATCATTTAGCGAGTGAAGGGCGTTCAGAGAGTTCGATAGCGATATGATAGACATTGTTACGTTCAAATGCCAAGGCTCCTTCGGTTCATCGTCTTGCCTATCCTTGATACTACTGCCAACTGACCTCTCTACTTACTGCACGAATCACCAAGAAGGAAGCCAAATCCAGCCTCATTCAACGTCGGCGCAACATCGAGGTCGACTCTCAAGGTAGCAGACTGTAATGCCACAGTAAGGTACTCAATCTTCTGACCATCATAAGTGCTCGCATCTGCCTTCACATCGAGCGGTAGCTTGCCACAGCTGTACTCTGGTTCTTTAAGCAGCGCTGCGACCTGTGTTTGGTTCGTCGTGGCGTAGAAGGGGTAGCTGTTGTTGCCAGGTTGCAGTGACAGGTCCGGCAGGGTGATGTTTGCAACATTCACGCCGGCGACGCTCATTGTGGCTGTCACGTTACCGGCGTCGATCGTCACCACTGAAGGGTTGGGGATGATCAGCGTGCCGTTTGAATTGGCGTTGAAGGGTCCGGCATCTTTGAGCAGGTGGAATGCGGTGATGGTCAGGCCTTGCAGGCCGTTTAGTCCTGCCGGTGGTCAGTACGGATACTTCTGATATTGATATGTGAGAACGTACCTGCCAAGTGAACAACCTGATCGTACTTGACAGTGGTCTTCGGAAGACCACCGAGCTTCAAGCCACCTTTTCCTTGCAGGCTGTAGGAATAGGTCTTGCTACCGAAGGTGGCGAGACAGTACTTGACGAATTCTTCAGGATTCTCCAACGGTACACGTTGGTCGATGTGCACCTTTGTCGCGGAGCTCGACTTGAGTGCTGGTGTCTCAAATGAGACGAACGCGGTATCGCTGTCTGGCAGATATAAGGATGCATTGAACGCGTAAAGGTCTGCGTGGTTCTTAGAGTCGGAGGATTGGGTGGAGTCGATCACCAAGTCGAAAGCGTCGGGCGCTGGACTTTTGATCGCGATAGAATTGATCGTGAGCTCCGCTTCGTTGACAGTCTTCTGCGCGAGTTTCGGATACCCTACGAAGATTCTGGAAGATCGTCACGGTCAGCTTGTGATGGATGAAGCTTGAGAAAGGAGCAGTCATACATTGGTAGGACGATGACAAGCACAACGATCGCGAAAGCCAGGAGGTAAAGCCACCAGAACCTGGCGCAGGATCGCTTCAGTCTGGATCCGAATGTTTTCTTGGGCTGCGCAAAGCCATAATTGACCTCCTGCTGGGTTGTCGCTTGGCCCTTATCCATGCTGTCGGCCTTCTGTCTCGGAGACTGTTTTTTGATGGCTTGTTGAGACTTGAGTGGAGGTAGATCCAAGCCTGCCAATTACTGCGCCATTGACCACCACTCCTTATAAAAACCGTCGTGGCCCCTGCCCGCTACGTTGCAACATGACTAGCGGCGAACGTGACCCAACAGGAATCATCAAGAACTCCAGATAGTGTGGCGATCCCCTTGGAATCCACATCGGCTGGGCCAGTGATGTCGCTTCAAACGCCTGGTCGTCTACTAACTCCTAATAGAGTCGCCTCGGTTTCCTAGCAGGCCAAGGTTAACATGTGAAGATCGACGCCTCGAAAGGACAAACACCGCTCTCTACTTGGAAACGAGGCACACGAGCTAGCGATCGCGTGTGATATTTCGCGAAGCATTCGAACCAATGTTGTCTATGGTCAGGGTCATTAAGCTCCATCTAGTGTGACGCTTAGGCTTGCGCAGGGCGACCAGCTGGTATCCGTGCGGGCAACGGTCCGTAAACTGACATGTCGCCGAAATGATCCGAGGCTGGCGTTCAATAACGACCCCGTGCAACAGACGATGGATGCGGAGCCCCAGACTACCCCAATCCTTCGCTGGTATGGTAGGCCTTGGTTGATCTCGAATCGGAGCAGATGTCGTCGCATGACCCTTGATAACCCGAAAGCAGAGCATTCGCGCCTTGGCCCAGAGTATGAGGTAATGAGATATGTTTCGACTAATCAGATTGCAACCACCATACGGCTGGGTGGATGACATTGGTAGGACTTGCTGAGTTGGCTGTGAGAACAACGGTGTGTCTGAATGTATGCGACTGGTATAGAAAATTCTGCACCTAGAAGTCATATCACTGGTTAGCTCGACTTCCTCCGTTGATATTATATTATGCAAATCCAGAAGAGCACATTTCGCGTAGCATATTAGGCATGCATGGTAAGTACGGCAAAGCAGTAGCGTAATTAATATCGGACGAGTGTACTCTTTTGGTCAAGATCGCTGCGGGCTCCCGGATCTGGGACTCTGGAGTCTGGGGTTACACCCAGGCAACCGATTTCTCGAATCATGTTGTTGGCAAGCACATTATATATTGCCAGACTCGCGCGGACATGAGGGCAGAGAACTCGCTTCCGCAGAGATCTCCGTTGTAAGTATTCGGGGCTGTCTTCCTAATCTTCATCAGTGGCTCCACCCGGCGAAAGTTTGAGTGGAGTCACGCGCTGAGGATGGCGCAACTAGCAATCCTAGCCTGGTGAAAAAGCTTATATGGTTGAACATCAAAGCTTCGCTCGCCTATTCGTTTTCGTGATGTCGTCGGCAGCCAGCCCCAAGCCAAACAAGGCCATGGACAAGGAAGCGCAATGCACGTCGGGAAGTGAAGCCGAGGTAGCACATGTCAGTGCGCGTTCAGGGTTGAGGCCATTCTTCAACTGAGGGCTTGGTTCCGAAGCCAGCGCCGTTTGGGTGGTTAACGAGACGCCTGAAGTTGTCGGCAGTGTCGCTGGATGTGAAGGTGAAATCCATATACTGGTTATTGATTATTGCTTTCCGCTCAACAGTATTTGGGGGTACAAGAGCTACAAGGCTGACGCGGTAGAAGAGGCACGACAGATGGTGCGATATGAGAGACTGAATCGCGCAAATGATCGGACTGACCTGGCACGCAAGAGTAGAGAAGTTTGATACAGCAATTAAGTCCAACTCCTATAGGGAGTAATTAGTACATTTTGGGTGATGGACGTCCGCAATTGCGATTAGTTCCATCCGACCCTAGAACTCCGTTTGCAGCACCTTCTTCCTCTCCGCAGCCTCCTTCTCATATCCCTCAACCTTGCTCTGCGCACTCTGAATCTTCCCAAGCAACCAATAAATCCTGGCCTTAAGTTCGCCAGCCTGGCTCGGCAAACCACCAAGCGCTATTAGCTCCTGCTCGTACTTGTCAATGCTCTTGTTCTCCGCGGCGACTTGCATGCTCAGCAGCGACAAGTCCATCTTCGCAGCGAGGACACGGTCCTTGACAAGCTCCTTGAACGCAGGTCCGTAGATCGGACGGCCGGGCTTGATGCTGTAGGGTCTCCCGTTTTGAGATTGCACGCTGATGAGCTCGGCTTGCTCGAGGGCGGTGAGGGCCTTTTCGCCGTTGGAGGAGAAAGCGTCGGTCAGGAGGATCTCGTTGTAGCGGAGAGCGTCGGAGTTGGCGAGGTTGCGGATGATCTGCCAGGCTTGCTGGGTTGTCCATTGGCGCTCTTCATTTCCGGGAGTGATGTGCATTTTCTGGATCTCGGAGGCGGACTGGTCGATCATGGCTTTGACGGCGCTGCTCGGCGATTCGCCGCTGTGGAGTCTGCGGGCGAGGAATTCACTAGAAAATATGTCAGTGATAGTCATAATGAAAAAGAGCAGATGGATGCATCACTCACAGCTCCGTTAAACGCCCGCCCAGTTGGCCGATGACGTTATCTAGCTCGCCCAAGTCATTGCGCCTTTGGCTCGCCTTTGGTTTGGATCCATCCTCATCTTTGCACTCATCATTCTGCTCGTCCGCGTCGACAAAATCGATGTGATTGATGACGAAGCGCTTGGCAACTTCTGGAGAGCAGTCGCCGAGGGGAATCACTCGGAAGACGCGATCTGGAAGTGCTTTGCCCAACGCTTTGCTGTAAGATACGTCTGTGGTCAAGAAGATGACGTGTGCGATGTTGCTGGTGGTCAGCCGCGCTGCCCACTCGGCGATCTTGTCGTATACCATCGCAGCACCAGGCTCGTTGTTCTTGTGTAAGAAGTTCTCAATCACCACGATGGGGCGTCGCTCGGGATGGTTCTCCAGATATTCGTCATCGCTAAGCTTAGCATCCTTGTCGTTCTTGTGGCGTCCGTCAAGCGCAATGGCTTTTAAAGCTGAAGCGGTGTTGTTCCAGATTTTGCCCAGCTGGTTCTCAAGCGTCTCAGAGAATCCAGTCTTGACGCCAGCCGCTCCCTGGGCGGCAAGATCAACCAGACCACTGATACTGTTCATCCATGAGAAGACAGGCCAGTAACCGACTTGTCCGGCAGCTGCGTTGATAGTTGCAGAGTCGCCTCTGGCTTCTTGTATAGGCTTGCAGTCCAATGTGAGTACCTTGTGAGCTTCACGTTTATGCTTCAAAGCATGATCCAGCACCAGCTCTTTTTTGCCGGAACCTCTTGGCCCTTGCACGACAATAAATGTGTCCGCCGTCTCCATCAGCCAAGCTTGGATTTGCTCAATCTGAGGTTTGCGATCGTCCCAAACAACTTGCATGCCAGCATCACCAGGATCATCGTGCTGGCGGAGTGCTTTCACTTTGCTGATCAGGTCCTCACCTTGGTTCTTGAACCAGCGGAAGATGACATTGTCTTCGAGATGGAAGGCTCGAGTGATGTGAGCTTTGATGGTGATGGTACGTAGAGGATCAAACACCGAGACAGTGATACCAGCGACAAGAGCGGCGAGAGCGGGAATGACAAGTCTTGGGTGGTTGAAGATCCAATCTTTGATCCAGCCAAAGCGAGCCTTCTTCTCGTAGGTCAGACGGAAGACAGTTCCAACTTTGCCACCGCCTTGCGCTTCTGTCACTGTATATCCGTGAAGGCAATTCTTAGCCATGATGGCCTTGCGCTTGCGGGCAAAGTCCAGGTAGGCATATCTCGGCACAACCTTGGACTCAGATGGCTGCGCAATGATGTCGACGAGCTTGCCGTATGGCCTGAAGAATGAGTAGAGCTGCTCCTGACTGAGTTCTGCGGCCTCTGCACCCGGCTGGGGTGGAAGGAATTCGACCTTGATGCGTTGTGACGGGAGACGGAACAGATCCTCAATCCAGGGCTTTCCTAGAACGAGCTTCGACTTGACGCGTGCAAGGGGATCCCACCATGGTCGAACCTTGTTCTCTTTGAGATAGGCTCTAACGGCCTCCGATACAGCTTCCGAGTTGGTGGTTTCATCGTGGGAGAACTTGACGAAGGCGCCGCCCTCCTTTAGACGCGGCAATACTTCCAGCACCTTGATGCCAGAAAGTCCCTTGGCCTTTGCAGCATTTTCGAGCACCTCGGTGGGATTGACGGCAGAGATAGAGCTCGTCCGGTTGCGATCGAGGAGTCGCGGGAAGACCTTCTCAAGTGTCCAAGGAATGCGGAAGAGCCATTGCAGGTTGATAGGGAGTAGGTTGCTGAAGAACAGCACACTTTGTAGATTATTGGTTTGGATGTGGCCAGATTTATTTTCGCCTGCTTCAGCAGAGTTCCATCGCTTCTTGATGATGGCGGCGCTCACAGGTGCTCGCGTGCCACTCAGCTGGGCGGACAGTGCGCCCAAACGCTGGAGTGCTGTTCTCTGGGCCATTTGGTGCGAATTACAGCTCTAGTTGTCCATTTTGATGAAATCCGTGATGGCGTCGCGTCGGGCCACTCTGGAGAGTGTCTACATGAAGGTCGCAAGTGTTGTGCCGTGAGCTTGATGCAGCTCCCACTTCGTCCCGTCCTTCAGACGATCGAGGATCGCTCCAACGGCGCGTGACATCAGCGGCTTCAGGCTTGTTGGCAGCAGCACCTCACTTTATACACAGACATTCATCTCTATCACAGACCACATGCAGTCAAGGCTTTAAACACTTGGAATCGGCATTCCATGTCTGGCGCCATTGTCCGACCATTTAGATAAATTTCCTCCTGGAGACAGCATGTGAGTGGCCGCGTCGTGCCTTCTGCACCAGGTCCACCTGGCTTATCTAATCTCGCCAGATCTACCGCCAAAACAGGGGGATCTCGGATCTCAAGCCCTCTTCCGCGCGCCTGGAGGTGGCCAAGGGCCCGTCTTGTCTCGTCTCGAGCCCCGAACCTCGAAACCAACATCAACACCACATCTGTTCATGGGCTATCTACAACACCGCCTGGCATGCGCCTTTTACCACAGGCCACTACCATGTGGCAACACGCTTCTTCTCGACTGGCGCTGAATCTGGTTGCTTGTCGCATTCTCGCGCGACCTTTTGCCCCAATATCGACCAGAATTCTTCACATCAAACACCTACACGATGACAAGAAGAAGCCGGTCCCAGACTTGGCCAAAGAACTGAAAGACTTACCTGCCGATGATCAACTCAAACTGGGAGCGCAAATTCCAGCCGCTGATTCCAAGTCTGCTCCCGAACAGGCTGGTCTCGAGTCACTTGGAAATGATGTTGAGACCACTGCCGTTCAGAAGGGCAAGAAATTGATATTTGACGCTCAACGTACTGCAAGCTGTGCCAACTTGGAGAGGGGCCGGGAGACACAGCGCGCTGCTGGCTACCCTGCCTTGCATAGGGGCAGGGAGACCCAACGTGCTAACGGATTCCACGTGCTAAAGGAATCCTTGCCTTAGGCCTGGAAACCCAGCGTGCTGCTGAAATCCCCATATTGAAAGAATTTCGCGAGGCGCAACAATATCATGCGGAGCAGAGAGCCGATCTTGGCAAGAGCAGGCACTCCAATCTGCTGCGCGATATCGAAGCAGTGAACAAGCGCAAATCGGCCGAAGACCCGACATTCGTACCATCACCGCTACCAGGCTTTGAGTCTATGTCGCGTATAGTTCATCGGAAATATTCACGAACCATTCCCTGTCCTGAGCCGGGATGCAAATCGAAATTATCAAACGAACGAACACTTGCCACCCACATCCTCAACAAGCATACCTATAGTCGCTATAGCATAGATACACCACACAAGTGCAAGGACCCAAGCTGCAACAAGCATTTCCCGACGACGAGGGAGGCCTCGAAGCATTATTCTGCAATACATCGAAGACAGAAACTAACATGCCCTGTGTGTGACAGAATATTCAGCAGCCCCTCTGGTTGGAAAAGACATCTTCTGGTGATGCACGGGATCCCATTCTCCTCAGCATCGACATCTCCGTAGCAAATAGGTCGCTGGGATCAGGGTGGATTCAGAGAGGCATCCTGACGAGTTTCGACGGGACGACTAAACGCGCAAGCGCATTTCGTTTACAATATTGCTTCAACCCTAACCAGTATATGATCATACAATGAACAGACAACCTGCAAACGTAGTCCATCATTCCCCGTAATGCACCACTTTGTAACACACCCTGCCAACCCAACCCAACTTTCACATGCGAACACAAGCCCGCTCCCATCACGGATTCAAACCCCGCGTCAAAGTCGCAACCACAAACCACATCCTCACCACATCATAACCCTCTTCCCTCCCACTGCCCTTGCAACACAACTCCACCACCACCACACAAAAATGTCCTCAAACGTAGGTCTCACTACCCCCCGCGGCTCCGGCACCTCAGGCTACGTGCAGCGCAACAGCGCACACCTCAAACCCCGCGACAACGCGGCGCCGTACCCGCGCGCGGTCGAAGACCTCAAGCACCGCCAGCGCCAACCCGACCAAGGGATCATCGAGCACGAGCGGAAAAGAGAGATAGAAGTGAAAGTTTTTGAACTGAGGGATAGGCTAGAGGAGGAAGGGTGAGTTTTGCCTTGCTGTTAAGCAACTTTTGCGACGTGGAGAGCTGTTGCTGACGATTTGTGTCTTTTCGCTTAATAGGGTTGACGAAGACACCATCGACGACCAATGCGACGCCCTGCGCAAAAAACTCGAAGCCGAGCAAGCGCGCAGCGGAGGTGGACCTAGTGCGAGAGGACTGAAGAGCCACCAAGTGCACGAGCTAGCACAAGCGAAGATTCAAGAGAGCGAGAAATTGCGACGCGCGCTGGGGATTAGCAAAGACTACGAAGAGGGCAGCCACTGGCGGCGACAGGAGGAGCGGGTGGCGGAGAGGGAGAAGGTGGTGAAAGAGAAGGAGAGGGAGAGGGAGGGGAGTGTCAGTCGGAGTCACAGTCCCAGTCGCAGCAGGAGTAGGTCGAGGAGTATGAGCAGGAGTAGGAGTAGGAGCTCGAGTCGGTCTAGGAGCCGTTGAGGGTTGCATTGCGATTTGCATACGGCATTCCACAAAGCTTTGCACAGCTTCTGACGGAACGCACTGCACCACACCTACAAATTGGCCTCGAACTGGATGCTGCCGCAAGGAGAATGGTTTTGGCAGCGAGGCCGGCCGATCGTTCTCCTGCCTGTTCCGACTTCAGGTCTCCCGTCAAGGAAACATCATCTTTTCGGCTACGACACCACTACTGCCAACTTCGACATACCACACTTCCTTACAGGCACGAGCCTAACCACTTGACCGGCATAAGGCGGCTTGACCGAAATGGAAACTTACAGGATCTATGATTTCGGGCAGTGAGGAACACGACGAACGGTTATCCAAGAAAATTACCTGGACCACAGCCATGTCCATCGAATGAGGACGTCCAAAAAAAGATACGAAAACATCCCCGGAGGAGGTAAAGATCGGAGCTTGCGCATTCGCTTGCAGCAACATGGCGTTCGGGTTTTGAACGGCGAAAAGACACGATCAAATGATTGAGACTTGACTTGTTCTTTTTTATTTCCGCGCCAGGCGAAGAAAAGATGCAAGACTTGTTGAAAGAGTCATGCTTTTGATACTTTTATACACATTTCCAGAAATCGTGCGGCATAAGTCGCTCAAACCGCAATCCAATTCCCGATCATCCCGTCATTACTTTTATCTTATTTTGTTCTCCCTAGATCACCAATTGCTTACTTGTGCTCCTCAGCGAACTCCTGCATGTACTTCACCAGCTTCTCAACAGCAGCAACAGGCACAGCATTGTAGTTGCTGCACCTAATACCGCCCACGCTACGGTGGCCCTTCAAACCAAGCAGTCCCTTGCCCTCAGCACCCTTGAGGAAAGCCTTCTCGGCATCAGCGTCACCGCCCTTGACACGGAAGCACAAGTTCATCCTGCTGCGGACGGTCTTGTCGGGTACGACGGTGTAGACATCGCTGGCGTCGAGCACGCCGTATAGAGCAGCGGCTTTCTGGTCTGACTCGGCTTGCTGCTTCTGGATGAGTGGCGAGGCGCCGCCGGCGTTGTCGACTAGCTTTTGCATGACTTGGCCTGCGATCCAGACGTCGAAGATGGGCAGGGTGTTGTACAGACTGTTGTTCTTCGCGATGGTTGGGTAGTCGAGGACGACGGGGCCGATGGGCAGGCCTAGCTTGCGAAGCAGTGCAGGGTCGGCCATGGGGGTGTTTGGCGGAAGGATCTTGTTGGAGACGATGGCGATGGTGATGCCGGTTGTGCCGATGTTCTTCTGCGCGCCACCGAAGATGGCGGCGTGCTTGCGGACGTCGACTGCGCGGGAGAGGAAGTTGGAGCTCATGTCTGCGACGAGGTTGGCGCCGTTGGGAGCAGACTGGAACTCGACGCCGTCGACGGTTTCGTTGTCGCAGTAGTATGTGAGAGCGGTGTCGTCCGCAGAAGCTGTGGGAGTGTATGTGTCCGGTGAAGCGATCTTGCCGAACTTGCCATCATTGTGCTTGCGAGAATCGGTGACAATGTTGACGTGCTCTGGGCCAGCGAGACGGGCAGCTTCTTGCGAGGCCTTGAGCGACCAGGAGCCGGTGACCAGGTAGTCGAGCTTCATCTTCTTGACCTCCTCACGCAGCTTCTCCTCATCGTTGCCGAGCTCTTTGGCCTTCCGCGCCACCCAGATCGAGACCATGTGGTAGACGACCGCGCTGAACTCTCCACTGCCGCCGCCCTGCAGGAACAGGATTTGGTAGCCATCGGGGCCGTCTGATTCGGGAATGTCGAGCAGTTGGCGCAGGCCGGACTGGGTGTGTGCAAGGATGGCGTTTGCATCGGCGGAGCGGTGGGAGATTTCTGTGATGCCGATGCCTGAGTTGTTGTAGTTGAGCAGCACTTTGGAGGCTTCTTCCAGCACGCTGGTGGGCAGAGGCGCGGGGCCTGCACCGAAGTAGTGGACGTCTCCTCTTGCGGGCATTGTGTGTTGTGTGTCAGTGTATATGTTTATGGTATGGTATCTTCCAGAGGTACACTTTATATATGACAGTACTTTTTTTTTTCTTGGAGTGTTGCTCACTAAGGTACCTTAGTATAACCGTCGTCACTCTCTGACTCAAGCATGCGAGCAATAGAGGGGTCTAAGGTCTTGACCACAACAGCACCAGCGATGTCGGCTTCTTCCCCGGACTCTCTGCAGACTTTCGGAGCATCAGGGCGAACTTGTGACGCTGCTGCCATCTCTCCGACGCGGCATCTCATCTTTTTTCTCCCGTCTGTCATTGGCTGTGGCAACAATTACTCTTTCCTGCATTGTATGTTGTGATATCCAGGCATTGCTCTTTAGATAAAGTGCTTCGTCAACAATACATACAATCATGGCCTCTATCCGTGCCGCCAGAAGCCTCCAAAGGCTCACCAGACTCCCGGCCGTATCACGACAACAGACAGCCATCGCGACAACCAGATGTCTGCGATCACAAACACCCTTCTCTCACACCTCGAGGAACTTCTCAACAAGACGCGCCTTGCTCCAGGCTGAGCCCATCAGCGCCTTCCACTCGCAGCTCGAGAACGCGCCTCCTGAGCTCCTAAGCAGGTCCGCCGCTGCACCAACAACCCCCCAAACCTTGACCGAGAAGATCGTACAACGCTACAGTCTGGGCCTTGCAGAAGGCAAAGTCGTCAAGTCTGGCGACTATGTCACCCTCTCGCCCCACCACTGCATGACCCACGACAACTCATGGCCTGTCGCGACCAAGTTCATGTCCATCGGCGCGGAGAAGATCCACAACCCGAAACAGATTGTCATGACTCTGGATCACGATGTCCAGAACAAGACGGAGAAGAACTTGAAGAAATATGCACAGATCGAGGGCTTTGCTGAGAAGCAGGGCGTCGACTTTTACCCTGCTGGTCGGGGTATTGGACACCAGATCATGGTTGAGGAGGGATACGCATGGCCTGGAACTCTAGCTGTTGCAAGTGACAGCCACACAAACATGTACGGTGGTGTTGGATGTCTTGGTACGCCAGTTGTGCGAACAGATGCCGCCAGTATTTGGGCGACCGGAAAGACTTGGTGGCAGATTCCTCCGATTGCCAAGGTCACCTTTACTGGTGTGCTTCCTGAGGGCGTCACTGGTAAGGATGCCATTGTTGCGCTTTGCGGTCTTTTCAACAACGATGAGGTCCTCAACCACGCCATTGAGTTCACTGGAACTGAGGAGACCATGAAGACACTTCCTGTCGACGACCGTCTTGCCATTGCCAACATGACCACCGAATGGGGTGCTCTCAGCGGCCTCTTCCCGATTGACAACGTCCTCAAGGGATGGCTCCGATCGAAGGCTACCGAAGCTTCCCTGTTCAACACCCCCTCGGACACTGCAAGCCCCACAAAGACTCGCTACAACCACGAGCGTCTCGATGAGCTTCTCCAGAACCCTCTCGCCGCTGACAAGAACGCTACCTACGCCAAGGAGTACTATCTCGACCTCTCTACCCTCACTCCCTACGTCTCCGGCCCCAACAGTGTCAAGGTCGCCACTCCTCTAAACGAGCTTGAAGAGCAAGACATCAAGGTCAACAAGGCTTACCTCGTTTCCTGCACCAACAGCAGGAGAAGTGACATCGCCGCCGCTGCCAAGGTCTTCAAAGACGCCGCTAAGGAGAACGGTGGCAAGATCCCGAAGATCGCCCCTGGCGTCAACTTTTACATCGCCGCTGCCTCCCTTCCCGAACAGCAAGCAGCCATGGAGCAGGGTGACTGGCAAGCTCTCGTTGAAGCTGGTGCTCAAGAGCTCCCCTCTGGTTGCGGACCTTGCATCGGGCTCGGAACTGGACTTCTCGAGCCTGATGAGGTTGGTATCTCCGCTTCCAACCGTAACTTCAAGGGTCGCATGGGCAGCACTGACGCCAAAGCGTACCTCTCATCGCCTGAGGTCGTCGCCGCTAGCGCTTTGAAGGGTAAGATTGCCGGTCCTGGCACCTACCAGAAGCCTGAGGGCTGGGAGGGTGTTGTGCGCGGCGAAGGTGGCTACACCAGCTTCTCCATCGAAGACGCTCTTGACAAGCTGATCAGGGACGCCGAAGCGGCCATTTCAGCAGGCGAGGAGAGCATGACTGTTGGCGCCGACGCCGCTGAGCCTGCCGCTGCTGGCACTGGTCTCACTGAGATTCTTCCCGGCTTCCCCGAGAAGGTTACCGGTGAGATTGTCTGGTGCAACGCCGACAACGTCAATACTGACGCCATCTACCCTGGCAAGTACACCTACGACGACGCCTTCTCCTCGGACCCCGCGAAGATGGCCACTGTCACCATGGAGAACTACGACAAGGCTTTCGCCACCATCGCCAAGCCTGGCGACATCCTGGTCTCAGGCTTCAACTTCGGCTGCGGTAGCTCTCGCGAGCAAGCCGCCACCGCCATCTTGGCCAAGGGCATCCCTCTCGTCGTCTCTGGCAGCTTCGGCAACATCTTCTCCCGCAACAGCATCAACAATGCTCTTATGGGAGTCGAGGTTCCCAAGCTCATTGAGCGTCTGCGCGCCGAGTTCTCCAACGACACTTCCTCCGCCACCGGTGACGCCGGCAAGGCACCCATCACAGAGCCCAGCCACAACAGCCAGAGTCTGGACTCGCCTCCTCCAGCTCCCCAGAGCAAGCCCAAGTCCGATCTGACCGTCCGCACTGGCTGGACTTTCACCTGGGACGTCAGGAGGAGTCAAGTCATCATCAAGGAGGGTGAGGGCGGCCAGGAGTGGAAGCAGAGCGTCGGTGAGCTGCCTCCCAACGTGCAAGATATTATTGCGCAGGGCGGACTGGAGAAGTGGGTCGGCAAGGAGTTGGCTACTAAGTAAGCGTTGCGAGGGGGTGGAGAAAGGGCAAAAGTTGTTTTCGAAGACTGTTTGAGATATACCCATGGACAGATGTAAATCGTTAAAAGGGAGGTGTACGAGTATTGCAAACAAAGTTTCCTGACTGTATCTCGCGAACGTTCTTGTCATTGATGCGTACGCTATCACATTCCTACGAACGATCAGAGGCGCCACTACCGGGAGGCAACGCTTGTTTGTCGAGGCTTTCCGTGCTGGTCGTGCTGGCATGGTGTCTGGTATCATATCTCGCCCGAAGTTGATAGACATTAAACGTCGTGCGATGGTAGCTGCACTGTTCCCTCGTCTACACTGCCTGGGAATCAATGGACTACGCGCAAGAGTCCGTCGGGCCATCCGCCATGCCTTTGCAACGGGTTCGATGGCTGCTTGCCCTCCCGGCGGTAGGCACCGGGGAGGTCACCGGGGATGGAGAGCATCAGAAATAAAAGGAGCGGAGGTTATGTCACTGGTCTCGAAGATTGAATGATGGTGTTGGGTATGGATTCTCTCCAAGGTGTAGGAGCGATAGCTTAGGGCGGAAAGGGAGACAGCTGCGCACGTTGGCCGGCGGGAGAATCTGGGGAAATGGCATTGACATTGATGGTTTGTTGACTGTTGTGCCGTATATTGGCACAGGTCGCTGGATCCCTAGAAAATTATATTCCCAGTAGCAATGCCTCCAACCAGAATCTAATGCCTCCAAGATTTGGCTCAAGCTTTCGCTTGCTTCCCAGTCTGCTTCTCGAACATGGGACCGATCAGATCTCTGAACACTGCGTAGCTTCCGTAGCCTCCCACGAGGATTCTCAGGAGTAGGTACACGGTTTCGAACACAATTGAGACCAAGGCATCGTTCTCTTTTCCATCTTGGTATTGAACAAATTCGTGGGCCCAAAGTTTGAGGTGTAGTCGGCCAGCGATGAAAACGCCACATATCAGGCTAATTGCGACTGATATTAGCCGTTGGTGGGCTGATGATGGTTTTGTTCTTGTCGTGGACGGCATGATGAAAGCCAGAGTCGGAGTCGAGAAAATGGTATTCCTAGCGAATGCGCTACAATATTCATCAGTCTTTTATGCGTCGAACCGCCATGCTTATCATTTTCGATACACACTCTTTTGATATAAGACCCCACGTCTTTGGTGACAGCTTGCAACCTCGGGCTGTTCTCTTCTGCCGGTGCAGTGTCGACGTCGAACCTAAGTGCCGCATTCAAGAAATTTCCACAGGCGAGATACGCGTGCTTCTAGCCTTCTGACAACTTATGTAGGCGAGACCTGTTAGCATGCGCCACCAATGTACGGAGGTAGCATCGCTTGGAATGAGAAATTCGCCGCTTGCACGAATGTTTCTGGCTCGATGTAACCCTCGGTTGGCGCAATCATCAGTAGTGGGAACGCCACTGTCAAAGCGGATTTACAAACCAGACAATGCTCAGACTTGCAGATTAGTTCACTAGCGGAATGCCGCGAATCGATGTTGATGCTAAGACAGCTAAGCATACTGGAGGAAGCTTACACTGCTTCGCCATTTTCGGTGACCTTCCCGCCTTCTCAGAGCGCAGATCTTCGCAGACTTGGTTGGGGAATCTCGATAAAGACGACACGCAGCCTGTTCTACCTGGACTAATGGCTAAGATACCACATAGACTGTCTGCGACTTTTGGTCTGTCCTATTCGACCTCCCTAGTGGCTGGCTGTCACGATGTTGCAGAGCTTCGAAAGGCTTGTACTAGCATAATGTACCGAGATGAGTAGTAAAACGGATCTCCCGCACCGATATGTAGTATGCCCAGGGTTTGGAGGTCTAGAGTGATATCCCAGTGTGCACGAGCGCTAAAGACATACGTCCAGTGGGACTGAACATGGACACCTTAGCGAACCGGGGGAAGCGCTGGTTCGAGCAACATGTTGTCCAAAGCATGGTCTAGCAACACATGTAAGCGAGAAGGAAGCACGTTCTTGTCGCAGAGAACAGCAGGGCATGTGCTCGGTTGCACTCAAATGATCTTCAAGCAGAGATATAAAGCAGAGGCACAGTCGAAGCTTTCCTGGTCGACTTCATTCAGCATCGCTTCCATACAACAGCACTTCCCAAGACCCTTTCGTTCATCGCAATGCTTTCCACTCAGCTGCTCACATTGGCATTGGCGGCTTTGCCAGCCCTCGCAAATCCTATCGCTCACGACATACAACTGGCTTCTAGTCTTGAGGCTACGCATCTTCGGGAGCGTCAGGCGACGTGGATCCAATCACGATGGGTCAAAGGTCCGGTCGCCCTAGCTGCTGGAGTAGCCGTTCAAGGAAAACAGGTCTGGAAAGACCTCCTCAACACCTGCCAGGAATTCTCAGGGACCCACGAAATCAATGCAGGAGTGGACTGTGTATCAGATGCCATGGTGCTTGCTGTTCGTGTCGGCCTCTCTACCCAAGGAGTTTATACCGGTGCTCAAAGTGTACGCAACGCTTTCGGTGGAGTCACGAAACGAGACAATAGCACTGGAAGCTTGGCAGACACCCTCATCTCCATGGGTCCAGAAGCAATCAAAGCGCTCCAACCTCTCGCCCCGAAGATCAACGACCTGTCTCTCGTACATATCGGCGAAGGTAGTGAAGACGTTGAGGATTCCATCGCTTTGGGTTTTGGAACTCCGGATGCTGGCGTGAAGGTTAGACATGTCACCAACGGCACTCATGGCTTCGCCCAAGTTCTCTCTCAAAGCATCGACTCATCCGATCTCGACAAGCGGGAGTCCTACAGCTTTACTCAAAGAGTCGCCGGGCTTAAGTTCTCGTACAGCAAGCGCTGCAGCGATAATGACTACTACGACAACGGAGACGAGGGTCTGTCCATGCGCTACGTGCTGTACAACTTTGCCTACTGGAGCGCCAACACCCAGACTGCTGACAAGTACATCATGGAGTTCTACAACCCCGGCAACCTCAACCGACTGTATGCTGTTGGAACGATGATTGGTGAATCCAATGGATTTGGAAACAACTATGAGGGATTCCCCTACGAGACGGATCGTGGATGCTGATCCTTATAAGAAAGTGTGTGTGTGAGATGGATATGAACACTTTGGAGCATGAGGTAGCACTAAGAAGAGCTCTTCTCTGGAGCTACCCTAGTCTCTGATTGAGACTGTCTAAGTTGAATGCGATCAAGACCGCTTTGAGGGTTCATATCTCGTTTCCTTGGTGATGTTCGCAAGAGGGCTGTAGGAAGAAAGTCGACAGTGGTAGTACATGTGGGAAGTCGTGCAAGAAGGCTGCTAGTCAAGCTTGGAGTGCGGTTTGTAGTTGACAGAGATAAATGTCAAGTGGAATCTTTTGGCTGTACCACATGGGATGAAAGTCTCGATTGTCTCACTATCGGCAGGCCTAATAGCCGAATGTCTATGTTCACGAAACATGATCGATCAATGTCCCTGGTCAGACTTCTACCCTGCAATCGACATGGTTCACAACATTCTTTTTCTCAACGCGGCATGCCTCAAAGCTCAATGTCTATTACGTTGACATTACAAACACCAGATGTATGAGTAAGCAGATAGATCGTAGAGGTAGATTTGGATTGTAAAGTAGGTGCGACGTCCTGTACATACTAGTGAGCTCTGTTACCATTTCTTTGTTTCGGCTCATATGTTTTCATGATGAAGAATAAGATATCATTTGAGGAATCAAACAACTATTTGCGTAAACACCGCTACTGAAAGTTTATGTCCCGCCCTAATTTCCACTCCGTAGTTCCCAAAATGAGCTATTCTCGACCCTCTTCGCAGTCAAGATTGGATCTATAGACGTCATTACAGAATGCACTAGGAACACTGCTGGAGCATCGCAAGCAGTATCAAAGAAGCATCACCCTGTTTTGGGATCAATTAGCCTTTATGTGGAAGCAGAAGACCAGATGGCGGAGTGTTGACAATGATTTCGTGTGTGGTCAATGATGTCGGACTAAGGAGCTCTTGATACGCAATGATTTCGCTGTCGAACGAGGATCTCACGCTGCCTCGAGCGGTTTTGATCCAAGCATCCCTCTGTGTGGCATACAACCAAGGTCGGCAACGGAATTTGTACTTTCTCTTGTGCACAAAAATCGCGGATCCAGGGAGGCAAGTGTAGGTGTCTGTGATCTTCTTCTTCTTCTTCTTCTTCTCGGATATTCCGAGAGCACTGAAAGTCTTCGATTCGGTGGACGCATTGACCGTGGCCGAGAATGCCTAACCACTGAAACCAGCAGAAGCGGAGACAAAAGTGGAAGTTTCCTTTCCGGACGTCACTGTTATGCCGATCTCGGTTTCCTCTTTCTTCCCGCGTTGTGCCTTGCCGTCGTTCTCGATGCTAAACTGGAACATCCACCCCGCAGAGATAAGCTCCACGTCGATCATCACCGTCGACCACATTCCGCTGTCGAATACATGACGAATCTGGACGACTAGAACGTTCGAGTGGCAATGCAATAACCCTTCTCCATAAGACGCCATGCAGTGCAAGTAACGTGGCTAGCACATGCAACGCCACTGTTCGTCTTGAAAAGCGCAATAGCGACAATCAACCTACGTGCTACTGATACACCACCCTGGCTGGGCCTACTTATGTGTGCAAGGGAGATAAGCTCACAATTGTTTCTGTTCCAGAATGGTCGGTGTCTTACTTGCAGCTACTGTGTTCGACTTCCATCAAGCTGTTCAGTATGAATGAATCACAAGTCTGGAGAAGTGGGCCTCAGACTTACGTGGGAACATTCTAAACAACGCATGCGACTCTTATGGGGGGCGGCATGAGGCACAGTCCAACAAGGGTATCACGAGTGAGAAGCCATGCAGAAAGGCTACTGACTAGCTCCGATTGTAGCGAGTGGGCATTGATCAGACAGGGGAGTAAGGAAAGTAACATTTGGCTCTGCCACCGTGAGTCAAAGTCTTGATTGAGTGATAGACTATGTTCAGGACGTTTCAGAGTAGCGTGGCAGCGGCGGACAGGCGGTCACCATCATACAAGGGCCTGTTCCATGCGTGGGCCCTCTTTGCCAGTGCATAGTATCCCTTGTTCATGAGGTTCACATACATGTGACCGTCAGCATCCTGCCCAATGCAAACCCATTTGCCGGCGAGCTTGAGGTAACTGTGCCCGTCGTTGTAGGACTGATCAAGAGTGAACAAAGAAACGCGGTTAACCTCTACGGGCTACCTCGAATTGTTAGTCGGAACGACACAAAGATATTGAGAGCGTTGCAGGTGTGCAGAAGATACGTACGTGAAACACAACGTAATCGTCGTGAGCCGTAGCCAGCCATCCATCTTTCTCTCTGACGATCTGGAAGCGATTGGATTCTTTGTGCTCATTCTTGAAACCACATTGGGTCGTGTGCTCATACTTGTTGTTGTTGGTAAGGTACACCCTGCCGCCGTCTTTGTCTGGGGCAGCGTAAAGTTGGATCTCGGTCAGCCCTGCCATCAACCAACCATTGGTTGGTTGAGGGCATCTTCATGGTTGGTTGACTCTAATTGGCTGATAGTTGACAATTGGTTGGTTGAGGCGAATTTCATCAACCAATGGTTGTGCTTGAGCTAATGGTTGATTGGGGGATTAATCAAATATTAGCAGGCATTATTACTCAGGGGGAGGGCTGGAGAGTCACGTGTTTAACCAGGTGCTACGTCACGTGACAGGTCAGACCCTTACCCTACTAACCCCGGGTCAAAATACACCTCCACTGTCTCAAAAATGAGGGCTCCTAACTCATTCAACCATTAATCAACTAACTGTGGTTGGTTGGCTACTTTCGATGGTTGGTTAACTTACTTCGTGGTTGACGAATACTTGGTTGAAGAGCTCTAACCTCAACCATGCCATCAACCACTGAAAAAATGGTTGGTTGATGGCAGGGCTGATCTCGGTGATGCGGCTTGAGTCGAGTTAAAATAGAGGCATTGACACGACTTGGCTGGAGTGTTGGAGTGGTGTGTTTGTGCAAAGGTGTGTAGATAGTTGATTGAAAGATGGAGAGAATGCTCCAAAGCACTCTACATATCGCTGCGTCTTACGCACCTATGTTTTGCCACCACTGTACGTGGCATGTGACGGCGTTGGTGCTGCTTGCACTTGAGAGATGCTACGAGATCAGCATCAAGCCCTAATGCATATTCTCACGCAGATCATGTGAACACGGCTCAAATCGGGACACGTCGTTGATGTCTTTCCGTTTCATTCTTGCTACGATCGACCTGGGTGACCTCAATATGTGAGCTTCTAAGGCCGTAACTCAAGCTTCAAGCCGAGCGATTGTTGCCACGTCACCAATACCAATTGCCTGCGCATCCAAATCTTCCGCCAGAACGAGCTCCTCGATGCACGACCAGCGAGTTCGAGCTCCACAGATGCAGTACGAGGATCCATTCAAGCGAAGTCACACTGACTTGGGCTATCTTCGGCACAACGTAGATTTCAAGATCTTCCGGCTCACTACTGTCAAAAGCCTAGCACTGCATAGTCGATACCGCCAAGGCGATGCGACAAGTAGCCGAGCTGCATGCCATGGGTTTTCGTATGATAAAGTCACGTTCTACGCACTGAATTGGTCCTCGCAGCCTTGTGTTTGAAAGTGCGGTCAGGACGGGACTTCGAGCGTATCTCAGTCTTGTTCCGACGACCAGCTAGCGCGATATCGCTTAGCGATGCACTGGCGTCCTATACATATCATGTGCTTCCATTGCAAATTGCTATTGCATGTGCTCCCGCTGCATGTCCTCTTGCGGGTTGAATTGGGTACGGAAATCAGGCTACAAGGTCTGACCCCACTCGAGGATCAGGAGTCTATCCTTACGTGGGCAATGCAGAGTATGCATGCAGGGTCAAACGATCGCTGTTAGCGTATCGGTTCGGGTCCTAGCGATCGGCTTGCGCGCAACCACATATGCCCGGAATCAGAGTCCTAAGCAAGGGTGGCGGTAGGACGAACCCTATGCTTATTCGGTACCTGCAATACCACCTGCAATTCCACCTGCAATACTACTTGAAGCTCCTTCTGCGATGCCACCTGCAACACGACTTCTAACAATTCCGACAATACCGCTTGCAGCATAGCTACCTGCAACGACAATGGACTACCCACGAGATCTAGATTCTAGTCTTCGAAAAGAATGCCTCCATACCTTTCACATCCGGCAATGAGCTGAAGCCTCAGCGCCGCCTGTTCGGCTTCTTGAAGGCTACACATACATGCAGTGATCAAGATCCTCGCGGTAAGTGAGTAACGCGGGTCTGAATCTGTCGATCAAGGCATCAATCTCGCTTCGGCTTGTGCAGCATGTATGGTACAGTAGTCTCGGGGTCGTACATGGTGAACGATCAACAGTTGCGTCCTGCAGGGTAGTCACACCCAGAACAGCCTGAGTTCATCCTAGCACATTACTGTTCGAGCTTCCACGGCCGCGAGCTCAGGACTATGATCGAAAGCGAGGACGTCATATTTGTTGCTAAGTGATCATCGCCAAATGACCCAAGTTTGCTTCAGTTAGCCTCCACTCCCAGAGCTCTTTCTGTCCAGAAATATGAGAAGTAGAACTTCACACATGCTCTTAGATAGAGCTGCTCCCATGCTGTGAGCTGACTCTCTGCGTCATCCCGTATATCATTCATCACCAGTTCAGCACAATCTGATATCTCTGCAACTGACCCCACAAATCTTGTTTCGTCGGAATGAGAATCATCAAGGTTGCTGAATGCCAACAGTACATTCGTTGTCGCTGAAGACAAGCAATAAGAAGCAACTGGAGAGACTCGGACGAGTTGCTTTCGGGCTCGTATGAGCTTGCCTGGTCCCCGTTTTGCAAAACACGAAAAGCGCAGTCGTGTTTCTCCTCGACATGACAGTAGCAGCTTCTCCATCTCGGCATTGTTGAGGTATCGAGACGTTGGAGAGTGCTTGTTGAGCATCGGCAGGGACAATTGCAGAGGTAAAAGGATCCCCTGCACGTAGCGCGATGTTCCATCAAACATTCGCCAACCCTGAATCAATTTGCAGAAGGCTTCGAGTATAGCAATTTCCATGCATTTGTCACCGTCTGATGGTTCATCTGGTGGGAAATTACCGGTTTTCGTCCCATAAGGGTGGTATTCAGTGTCGTCCAAGGCTATTTGTCCGGCTGTACGACGCAACTTGAGGACGTAGGAAGCTTCGTCGCAAGTGTGCAATGCCTCCCACGCAATGAAATTTCCCCTGTCCCGGTAAGAATCATGATGATTGACCATCATGGAGTAATGTCGTCTTTGCCTCTCGGATAATGCTAACTCTGTGCGAGGAAATCCCCGTCGGCGGAATTCAGTCGCGACCAAGAACATAGCAGAGTCTACGTCGCGCCTATAGTGAGTTTTCTTAAATCTCGCCCATGACCACGAGTCACAGAGAGCGGCGACGTTGAGCCATGTATCATCGCGATCCCAAAGCCGATGCGAGTGCGATGCCACAAAGTCGGGACTAATCTGTAGGATGTCGTCCCAGAATAGCCGCAAAGGAGACTGCGGATCTTCTGGATAGTAGCGGCGAGTTTCCAATCCATTTGCCTGTTGGCTCGCTTGATTACCATCCTTTATGGCGGACATCCACGAGTGTAGTGAATCGAGCAGCCATTCCAGCTCGTCGCCAAACCAGTGTTGATCAACCTTCACAATGTCTTCCGCAGGAATTGCGAGACGGAGAGTCCAACCAAGTCCATTTGTCGTCCGAAGCTGTCCTGACGCCATGTGAAGAATGGGGCCGTAGTGCGCGAGCCATAGCGCACCAGTAAACACTTTGCGAATGATTTCGCCTCTTGGAAACTCCAACCACACGAGACGATGGGCGCTTGTGGCTTCAACAATGTAGTCATAGGCGGACCGGTGGACAAACTCTATATGCAGATGCAAATGCTGTTTCGCAAGTCGGAAGTTAGTGGCATGGAGTGAGAGTGGTGTTGGCTGGCCTGTGAGGACGTCCGTGAGGGACCACGCGCAAGTGTAGTGGCCATCATCTCGGACACTTGGACCGATTTGAAGCAAGCCTTTACTCTGTTGCGTGATCCGAGTAACTTCGAGTTCACACATTGCACCAAATTGTTGAAGTGACCTGATCGTCTCTGATGGTTGTGATGCTACGGCTAGCGCAACAGTGAAGCCGCGTTGCTGCGCCGCATAAAAGTAAAACGCTAAAGATTTGTAATGAACATCCTCCAGATTAGCGAACATCCTGTCGAATAGATCGTCCAGTCCTTTGGGGTAAGCATGCAGCCTTTGCAAAATTGTCTTTTCGTCATCTTCTGCCATGATTCCTGAACAGAGTGAGTCGCATACTAAAACAGCCCACAGGAAAACTCCCTCTGCCTTAAGCGCGACTTGTGGTGCCAGTCTTTTCGTCCGGTTGTCTCCTCTTTCGAGCTTCGTGTGAGCATACTTGGAGATATCTCTGTAATTCAAATCTTGGAGACGGACAGAAGGTAATGCTCCCAGTCGACGGCAGAAAGGTTGTTCTGGTCGACTCGAGATGCAAACTTTGGTCTTCGGGTTGCTGTTGAGACCTTGAAGCTCGTCGAGTAGATCATTATGATTGGTCTCACATTCGTCCAGACCGTCTATGGCAAAAAAGATGGCTTCATCGCGGAATTCCGACAGCGCGAGGGTGAGAGTGTCGGTCAACTTCGCCTCTGTCCAAGGAGAATATAGCAGCGTGAGATCTTGAGACAATAAATGGTCAATTACCGACGGTCTTGCTTTGCAGAGTTGCCAGATCAAAGACCGCCTAAGACCGGTCATCGTTTTTTGCAGCCCAGAGCCAGGCTTCCAGAAAAAATAGCTAAAAATGTATGGTATACGGCCATCGGACCAAGTTTGCAAACTCTTTGAGGTACGCTTGTCGTTTATGATGAAGGACATGAGCGATGATTTGCCAGAACCAGGCTTGCCACTAATCCAGAATACAGAGGCTCCGTTGGTCGCGCGAAGCCAATGCACAACGCGTCCTCGAAGCTCCTCGTCGTCTTTGTTCGCCTTTCCGTCAGATGGTGGCAGCTTTCCTTCGAACACCCAATCATAGGTACCTGGCAAGTTCTTCTTCATACTCTCTTGCCTTGCGAACATCTCAGGGAAGTACAAGCTGTCAAGAAAACTCTGATGGGTAGAAGAGATCGACAACTTCACGAACTGGCTGTCGATGTTCCGACTGAGATCACGCTGGCCACGTCTGAGATTGGCGCTAGCCTTTTGCTGACGGCTGTCGAGCTCAGAGATCTGTTTTCGCGCTGCAACTCCGATCTGAGAGATGTTCTTGTCGAGTGTGCGAATCTGATCGTTCGTGAAGTCGAGCTTTTGTAAGATAATACTCCGCATACTGTCGGCGTTTTGACCCTGCTCTTCCATTTTCTTCAGAAGACTGTCGCGCATCTCTGCAGTAAGCGCGAGGTGTAACCTGTCCTGGCAATTTGACAGTCGGGTCTGCAGCTTCTCGATCCGCTTCCCCTCCCTCACTTGTCGAAGAGCAGATCGCATCGTCCCCAAGCTCTTCTGTGCCACTTCTCGGATATGCTCCAAGAGCTGAAGCAAATCATCCGCCACACGTGAGCAGTCCTGCATGGCTCGGACGAGCTGTCGGTAGGTATTCGAAAGCGTATGGGTACTTTGCTCGAGCGTTCTCTGCATACTTTTGAGCTGCTTGACGGATCTGGTCAATTCTTCGTTGGCTTTTGTTGACCCTGTCGCACTGTCGCGGATTTCTTTGCAAGCGGCCAGTGTCTTGACCGAAAAGTCCAGGAACTGCACTGCGGCCGATGCCACGCCGACTGCTGCAACAGCTTCCATCGTGAAGCTTTCCAGACTCGACTGGGTGCCTGCTTCCCAATTTGCGGATAAGACTCTGTTTCGGAGGCTGCAATGATAGCGGGTATCTATAGTGTCTTAGGTCGATGGTTGCGATATTGACAAGAGTCTGAGGATTTGAAGCTCGTTTTCGAAAGTTGTGTAAGAATCAAAGTCGTCAGGCTGAAGCTGAACATCGTGCGACACTTGTCACAGCCTCGCCATCTCGCCATGCATGCATGCACTTTGCCCCGCTGGCTGTGCATGGTGCTGTACACAGCTTCAAGCCACAACTCAGGCGCCGCTCCATTGGCGGGGAGCAGCACACAAAATCCATCACATTCATGTCCGCTACGGAATGAGATAGAATCAAGTATGCAGGATAAATCGTACTGATGATGTAAAGTCGTCGCCCTACGAATTATTAACGGTAAGGCGTCAGGATCTCGGTAGCGCAGCGGCCAGACTCCAGCCGGGAGCCGAAGGATCACACTAACAACGACTTTAAGATCCACCATTGACCAAGCGACATCCTTAGACCAGGCACCAGAATAGAATGGCAAAGCGCTACAGGCAGCAGAATTTTGCAAGTCTGCTTATAGACTCCAGTGGGTAGGTTCTTGTGCTGCGTGACCCAAAGTCCGACACCTTTTACACATCACAGCGACCTGCCCGTCATGAAGCTCCTCTCCTTCTACGCTACACTGCTTGTTACGAGTTTCTCAGCCATTGGAGTGGCGGAGATTCTGCTCGAGCCATTGCCATTGAGACTTTATTCTGGCGATGCCTGTGAGCTCCATTGGGCGACTGATCGCGACTATGTAAGCATGCATGACGTCCAGGGAAGTATTGGTCTCCAAGCTGGTACTAATCTTTTGTTCCTCATAGACTTTGGAACTTCTTCTAGTCCAGCGCTTTGACGAAGATGGCCTGAGTGGCTGGAGTCCTATCGAGACAATCTTCGAGAATCAAACCATGGCTGCAGGCAGTGGTTCCTACACTTGGGTGGTGCCGGACGTGGAGGAACATGACATGTGAGTAGCTTTCTGTCCAGTATGTCTGTTGTATCCCGAGTGCTGACTTCATTCTGCGCAAAGCTCATACAGCCTCTGGCTCAGTGGGCACGAGTCTCCAAGCAGTGGATATGCCAACATCACAAACCGGTTTCATATTGAAAGCGCGGACGATCATGACGGCCAATTAGCCTCTTTTGGCGAGATCGCTGGTGCAGTTGCAGGGTTTGTGGCGTGTTTAGTGATGTTCGCTGCTGCGACTGCTGCTCTTTTGCGCCTGATGCGTCGCAATGCAAGGGTGGAAAGGCATTGTGTGGAAGAGGAGTCGCATATGCCGGCGGACTTCGACACGGTCATGGATGAGAAGGCAGGGCTGAGGCTAGCGATGAAAGAATATATAGATTCGAATGATGAACGGTGGGGTTGATTTTGAAGTAGCCACGCGCTCTCCTGAAAGCGCTATTTCGTCAATTACACGCAATCCGAATAAGTTTGCATACTCAATGGTGGATCGTATCGTCGACGAGCTCAAAGATCGAGAATGGAGGCAATGTTGCGGCGTCAACGATCGTGGACCCAGAGCTCGTATTGTAGACCAATCCCAGGCGGTTGTCTGTGCAGCAATCCTTCGCTTCGTGAACGTTTTGGCTCGGAGCCTAGTGTAGGCGACAGCATTGGTATGGCACCATCAGATTAATTTCGACGCCATAATAATTTTCTCCTGAAAGGACACATGTGCTGCTCCCAACTCTCCTTGCAATGTTTTGTTCTTTCAAAGACACGTCCAAGTGAAAGCACGCAGCACTGCCCGCTTTCGCCCTCAGGAATTTCATTCTCAGCTGGCGAGACAGGCAAGGCTGTAGGTACCGAGCGTGTGGTGCAGCCTGCCAGCAAGAATCAGCCGCCGACGCGCTTTGTACTACTTGGACTACGACTTCACTCCCGACTTCACAGCCTCCTCTGTCTCTCAACATCGGACACCAAGATAACCAACCACGACAATGATCCTTCTGGACCTCCACGCACGCGGAGAATTGTCGAGTCGCCCGCTCGGAAACCAAGAACTCCTCCACGCTCGGCTAGCAAGCATTTCGCTCGGTAAATGATCGGTGCTGGGCCCGATGACCGATGACCACGGAAGATTGCGATGGACGACGGTTTCGACACGTGAAACCAGGAGAAAAGGTAAGGTGCTGGCAGTGGATGACAGTGCTCGGCTTTTAAAGCACGACAATGCCTACAGCGTATCCAGCGTATAGAGTACGGCGTATACGCCGTCACCACTACTCTGGCCAGAGGCCCACCGCACCGTTGAGGATTCGGACTCGCTGGACTCGCTGCTGGACTCGCTTTCATTCCCGAGTTTCCCAGCTTGCCCCAACTGAACGCGCACTTTTGCCGCACGTCCATTGCCGCACGTGGGTGCGACTAGCGAATCTTGGGACGCCTCCATCTCCGCCCAGGAAACCTTCACGGCGCCACCCACGTGCGCTAGGTCTGACAACCACTCTATTTTTCTGCCCACTGACGACGACATCTCTGGGCAGGTCGGTATGCAGTATCCAAGGCCGTGTCGAAGATTGTGCAGTCTTGCCAGCATCGCACAGTCAAAGCCTCGCTGAAATGGCCCTCCTCGAGCCCTCCCGTGAGGGAATGTCACTCCCCACGGGCCATCCGGCAGAGCGGGTACTTCAATACAAGACAACTTGGCACGGCCGCCATTCATCAGTAGCGGGCCATGGCATCGAGCATTGGCGTATTGCCGCAACCCTCTCAACAGGGCAAACCACGACTGCCCATCAAGCTTGTCCTGGGGTAAATACTCTTGTCCATCTGCAGGTAGGAGAGCTCTCGAGTCCCTTCGCTTCGCCCTTCCGTCTTGTTATCTGCAGTAATCTCGCATCCTTATCACATATTCCCTATCACAAGCCGCCCCTACGCATTGCATACCCGGTACAAGAGCAAGACTCGAAGCCGAAAGGGCGCTCTTCGCCCTTGCCGCTCGCGGCCAACACCCTCCATACTCTCCACCTACAGACATGCTCTCACAACGGCCTAAGACTCGATTAGCCGTCCTAT
Organism: Cladosporium sp. D2B6; assembly: GCA_023627725.1. Lineage (NCBI taxonomy): Eukaryota > Fungi > Ascomycota > Dothideomycetes > Cladosporiales > Cladosporiaceae > Cladosporium > Cladosporium sp. D2B6. The sequence continues at coordinate 1,996,548 of JAMAHV010000004.1, forward strand.
TCCTGGCGGCGGTCACGAGTCTTTTTATCTGCCTCTTTGTCGTACATCAGGCCTTACTACCAATCCTTGCCTGGTTCATCCCTGCTCTAGAAGTTCCCTTCTACGACCTCGCAGTCTACGGCGCATACCCCGAGCAGGAATATGTCTCCTTCGATCTCCCAGCATCACAACCTAATCTGGTAGCATGGGACGACCAATGCGACAGCGGCAATGTCTTCATCACACTCAGCGGCCCATCGATAGCGCATCCGGGTCCGAGTATCTTGGACGCACGCGGCGGTCTGGTCTGGACATCTGAGGAATTCGGAACCACGTTGAACATGCGCCAGCAGAATTACAAGGGGGAGAAGTATATCACATTCTGGGCGGGTCAGAAAGCGGCGACTATGGGGCAAGGAGAATACTACATGCTGGACAGCTCGTACAACGTCACGAGGAAGTTCGATGCTATCGGGGAGGATCTACATGGCGATTTGCACGAGTTCAAGATTACGGACGACAATACGGTTCTATTGACCGTCTACCACAAGAAGGAAGCCGATCTTACGGATCTTGGACACTGGCGCGGCAAGAATGGCTGGATTGTCGATTCCATGTTCCAGGAGATTGACCTTGAGACTAACGAGCTTTTGTTCGAATGGTCTGCGAGCGACCACTTCCCGCCCTCAGAAACCTACTACACCGACCCATTCGGAGGATACAGCGAAGCTTCACCTTTCGACTCCTTCCACATCAACTCAGTCGACAAGGAGCCCTCCTCCGGAAACTACCTTGTCTCCTCGCGCCATACCCACAGCATCTCCCTCATAGATGGAAAATCCGGCAAAGTCCTCTGGCGACTCGGCGGCATGCACAACGACTTCACCGACCTGAGCGAGGGTCTCGCAACAGACTTCGCCTGGCAACACGACGCCCGCTGGATCGGCCTGCCCTCGGATGCCAACGGCGAAAAGGGCATCTACACAATCTCCTTCTTCGCAAACGGCATGGCGGGCCCGCTGCACGTCGACGCCACGCACAGCAACGCCCGCATCGTGCGCCTCGACACCAACGCCATGACCGCCGAGCTCCTGCAGTCCTTCTCCAGCTACCACTCCCGCATCCTCGCCTCCTCGCAAGGCTCCGTCGAAATCGTGCCCGAGACCGGCAACGTCTTCGTCGGCTGGGGCGCCTCCGCAGCCTGGAGCGAGTTCTCCCCCGACGGCACCCTGCTCTGCGAAGCCCACGTCTCCGCGTCTTCGACCTTCATCCTGGAACGCGCCAAGAGCTACCGCGTCTTCAAGACGCACGACTGGGTCGGCAAACCCTCCTGGCCGCCCAGCGCGCGCTTGAGCAGCGGCAAAGTCTTCGTGAGCTGGAACGGCGCGACCGAGATTCAGAATTGGGAACTGCAAGCTCAAAAGACCGAGAATGGAGAATGGACGCCCGTGGATGAGATCGAGAAAACGGGATTCGAAGAGTCTTTCACTATCCCCAAAGGTGAAGGCTGGACGTCTTTCCGCGCGGTAGCGTATGACAAGGACAAGCAGATCCTCGGCACGTCGGAACCCGCGCAGAGCGTCTCGAGCGGAAGCTGGAGCATGAAATTGTTCGTGTTCGCGATCGTCGTCTCGCTCTTTGCTGCGCTGGTCTGGGGCGTGCGGACGTTTCTGCGAAAGAGGAGAGGGTATAAGGCTGGGCTGTTCGCTTGGGATCGAAATGGCTCGACGAATGTGCGATATAGCCCGTTATGACGACCGGGTTGATTTTGTGTTTGCGATGTCTTTTCGTATCCCTTTTTTCTTTCCTTTCTTCTCGCTGCTAGCCTTTTTCTCTGCACATATGGCTCTATTTTTTTTTTAGAGAGCAGAGCCTCTACGACGGCCGTACATACGAATCATACAGGCATGATGTGCATATAGGAAATGGCGTTTTTGGAAATGGGTCTCCTTGGGAGCCTTGGATATCTTGTATTTATTGAACATGTTGGATCACCAAGATTTTTTGTTCGCTTCTCAGCTCCAAATTATGGATTCATACGCTCGCTCCTCTCGTGCGGATGCCGTAGTCTGTAGGTACAACTCGTGGCTGTTGCTGTGGGAAGCGGCCTGTAGCCTTGCTCCAGGCTCACTCGCATTTCTCCAGAGCTCTTAAGCTCATTGACGAGGTTATTGAGGCTCCTGTCCTCAGACTCTCCATTGCTTTAATCCCACAAACACACCTCCCTCATATTTCACGCCACCCCTCACGTCACCCTCCCAAACCTCCTCCCACTCCCACCTCCACCCCCATCATACCCCTGATCATACGGATTCCCGCCTCCTCCGCTACTCCCACCAGCATTCGTCGAGACCCCACCCGCTGGACTCGCCGCCCTCGCTCCTCCCCAAAGTCTAGCCTTCAACCTCTCCTGCGCCGTCCCTCCTCCTCCACCCCCACCACTACTAGGCGGCGGACTCGGATCCACTCTCCCACTGCCCGTCGATTGGAAACTCTGATAACTACCCGCGCGCTGACTCGGCAGCGGTCTCGCCGCGGAAGGCACGCCCAGATTACTTCCGGATTCTGGCCTTGCGCCCGCGGGCGCAACCCGTCGTCCGGCTCGTAGACTCTGCGGGGCTGCGGGCGCTGCAGACGCCGCAGCAGGTGGATCCCAGAGATCGTTCAAGCTGCCTCTATTGCTGTTGCTTCCGCCCGCCTGGAATTGGCTGCGGCCGCCGGCGCTGGTGTAGTAGCCTTGCCCTTGGGCTTGCTGGGGGGCGTACTGCTGAGCGCGGCGGTCGTTGGGGTCTGGAGGGAGCCAGGGAGGGAAGGGACGGGCTTTTTCGGTGTAATAGGCGCGCAGGGCGCGGGAGATGTGCGAGTCGTCTTCGGTGTCGCCGTCGTCTTCGCTGCTGAGGAGGGTGCGGCGGAGGGAGTTGTAGCGGCCTGTGGTTGTTGTGAGGAGGTTGGAGAGGTAGGAGGACATCCTTGTGGTTTTTTGTGTTGGCCGTGCGGCCAGGTGTGGGTGTTTTGTGTTTCTTGTTATGAGAGGAGGATGGTGTGGTGTGGTGTGGTGTTGCTGGTTGTGAGATCGGTCGGTGTAGCGATGATGGATGTGGAGCGCAGCCGACAACAGTGGTGGGGCAAGCAAGCTTGGTGGGTGGTTCGAGGAAGCCGCTGCACAGCACAGTAGCAGCACAAGGTCTCGTCTCATCCCAACAACACCACCCTCAAACCAACCCTCTACTCCCAACACCCGAATCAAAACCCAGTCTCCCCTCCAACCCCCTATAAAACCCTTCCCCCAAACAATCAGCAAAAGTCCCACTCCCATGCACCCAATCCAACATACCCTCTTCCCTTCCCCTCGTGCTCCCGCCCGCCCAACTCAGCAGACACACGAAAATATGCACAAACATGGGGTCGAGCGGCAGCAGAGCGGCGAAATGCAGCAGCACGACGAAAGCCCATAATATCTCGGCGCGCAGGGCGTGGTCCTCGAGGATTTCCTGTAGGACTTCGGCGGTGGCGTTTGTGAGGATGGGGCGGAGGTCGAGGGACATTTTTTGGGATTCTTGTCGATGAGTAATGCGATGTCTTTCAGATCATTGGCGGGAAAAAGAAATGTGCGGGAAGAGGATAATCATATGGTTGAGATCGAATTATGTAGACATGGTAAGGTAGTTGTTGACATTAGGATCGATGTTGACTGGAGCTCGTCGGCAGGGTATGTGAAGTTCCGGCTCTCGGGCTTTGGTGCACTAGCCAGCCACGTGAACGCTTACATAAAGATATGGCTTGGCGACGAGAGGTTTATTGCAATAAACAATCGATAGATTGTACCCGAAAGCCCAAGAGTATCACATTGATAAGTGCTGACGGATGACATGATCGAATTTCATTCGTCAAGAAGTGGTTGTTGGGCTTGAGGATGAGGACAGATCGAAAGCATGAACCAATAACTAGCCGTCTGGAGGACAATGTCGTTCAAAGAACGAACTCTATAGATCTTTATGAGTAAGAGATAATCCCGGGTCGCTGAGGATACAATGCTCTTCTTTGACCAGACAGAAGCATTCAATCTTTGCAACAGCCACAGCGATTTTGCAATTCTGCTCTACCGCGCACCCACCTGCGCCTTCTCTCCCTCCCCCTGATCCAACTAGATCTTCGCCTTTGTCCTTGCCTAACAATATCACATCAACATCTAGTAGCCATGGCCTACAAGAAGCAACCTCCCTACCCCAGGCAAAGTCGGGATGCACTAGTTGCTATCCTACTGGACCTCCCAGCATGGCACGGGACCCAATCTGATCCAAACCGCAATGCGCGGCGCCGCTGCAGAAAAAAAGAGGCCGAAAAGGCCAAGAAGTCCGACGAAGACAGGAAGGCCGCGCTTCAGAGTAAACTCGACCTGCTGTATCCTCCCAACATCCCCGTGGGTCATGCGCGCAACTTCACCGTATTCCATGTCAACACCGACCAGAGCCAGAACCAGCCAGAGTCGCAAACGGCCGCGGGTCTTCCTCCCCAGAACGGACAGGACCGAGCGCAAGATCTCGCCCAGGCTCGCGGCGGCGAACAACCAAGAACCGCAGCACCACGCAGAATAGACTCCTTCAAGATTGGAGACGCCCGCAGCTCTCCGGAGGCGTCGGTGCAGCTCCAAAAGAGATCCGCCCTCTCAGCCAACTCGACATCCGCTGAAATCGTCGAGGCGCTGATGCCAGATCGTCCTGCTCCGGTGCGTTCGCCTCGTCGCACGGCCAGTCTTGACTTTTGTCACGAGCAGAAGATGGAACTCAGAGAAGAGATCTCGACTTGGGTTGCGGAAATGAAGGCTCGAGGAGTTTGAGGGAGTTGGACTTGTTCGTGCCGCACGCGAGACCACGGCTGGGATGATTGGCCATCGGTGCAAAAGTTATATTCATGCTTTCTTTTTTGTTTCTTTGCCTGCATTTCTTTTGTTCTGGTGCATTCTTTCTTTTCATGTCTCGTGATCTCGAAGTCCAGGATTGAGGAGGTACCGAAGTCGCAGAGCACCGCAGCTGTCTCCAAGATCTCGAAGATTTCAAAGGGTAACATCGTCGACCCAAGACAAGCAACCATTCTTGCGGGTTGTGGACGACCGAAAACCTATTCTCTGAGCATCAATTGAATCGCGACCTACCGTTTTCAAAGGGAAAAAATGCCAGAGAAGGCGAAAAGAACTTGCACACAACGGAAAGCGTTTTGGCGCAATGATCGAATGCGGCTGGTTCAGGCTTGTTATCGTGGTTGTGGAAAGCACTAACACCCTCGTCTCGAGGCAGCCCGGCGGTTCAATCCAAGAGCCCTAGCCCCATCACACAGGTCTCTGGCGGCCAGTCTGCGGATGGACAACAAAAATCTGGGGCGGTTCAAACGTCGCGGTCGTCTTGGTATATGGAGTGCATGAGCTAAGATGCCATCCTCGTGTCGCAAGTCGCAAGTCGCAAAGACCACCTCGACGGCGGCGGCGGCAAAACAATGGCCGTGCAATACGAAGCGCGACAACGACCAAACAAGACAAGAGAACACGACCTCTCGCCGCTCGCAGGAATGGAAGCGAGCGGGATCTTTGCGGGCTGCAGGCAATTAACAAAAGAGCGCAGTGGCTCGAGTGGTCATGCGAGAGAGGAGGCGTCCACAGTTTCTTGGATCATAAGACTGGGGACTGGGCCCATTGAAAGCGGCAAGCAACTCCGTGGCCACCAGACAGCGAGAGTCCACTCGTGACGATGGTGACGATTTGTCTCGAAACGGTGCAAAGTTCCGCCGCACCGGCCTGTGGAGCGAGAGAAGATTAGAGTTCGCGCGAGATTGGCGGGGGATTTGGCTGGGCGTGGAGTTGGAGCATTGGCAAAAGAGCTCGAGCTGCGCAGAAAGAGGGGAGGAGGGCGAGAATGCTTGTATTGATATGTTTACTGCTATGTGATTTTTTTGTCAGTATAGCTATAGCTTTACTGTAGCTTTCGTGTTGCTGTCAAGGTTGTGTAGTAGCATTGATTTGAGAGCACCTGACTCTCTACGCTGTGCCGTTTCTCCCTATCTCACCACTGACGACAGCAATGATCCGTCTCTTGCATCACTGCCGGCCTGGAGATCGAGGAATCGTGGCGCGAGCTCTCCCCAGATTTCTGATTGATTGCCAGACACAGACACAGACGGACAATCAAACGGCTGTGTCTCCGCCGACCTTAGCTTCATGCATCATCAATCATCGTCAAGGGAAGCAAGCCATCCTGCTGTTCCGCAATATCTCCACGGATGTAGAGCATGCGCATCCGGTAGACTGCCTGACTGCTACCCTCGACAGCCACGAGGAAGACGATGGCTCAGCTCTCGACCGCGGGTACGGCGGGCAGCACGGAAGCAGGGCTCGCTCGCATGCGTTCCTGAAGGCTGGCCGCGTGCGTTGCTGCAGACCCCGCTCTCACCAAGGAGGGCAATGTTTCGCAAAGAGTTGCGAGGAGAGTCTCGACACACAATTGCCGAAACGAGTAATAGTGACAGATGGCGACGAGGAGTGGGGTCTTGCGGTGGTGCGTCAGCTGGGCTCTGGCCCGCTTTCGAGCCATCCGGCGCGTCCAATGCTATGCGTGTGTGGAGATCAACAATGCCAGAGGTGTTGCTAGGAAGAAGGGTCCAGCCGGCGATGTAAGCTACGTCGAGGCTACCAATGCACGCTGCTGCTGCTGCTGCTCGTGTGCCTGTCTGTGTATCGTGGTACTCGCCCATCCGTCCACTGAGCCGACGAGCATGGCAATTGTTGTTACCTAGCTCCATCCTCCTTCTGGCGAGCGGGCTGATCGAGGAAGAGCAGCACATCAGACCCCACTGCGCATGTCCACATGGCCAACGAGCTCACGTATAAAGAGAGAGACAAGCACTCTCAGCATCCATAGCTATAGCAGAACAGTCTATCCATCCAACCTTCTTCCGCGCATCTTCCGCTGCGTTTCACCTAAGAATACCACTATTTGGCATTATCCTCCCATCCCCCATCGGCATATCCATATCCCCGCCATACCCGGTAAGAGATCCCCGCCCTGTCTGCCTCGAAGCGGTGGCGCCTACCCAGATGCCGTTGCACTACCCTGCACTTGCACCCTGGCACCGAAGCTCGAAGCTAACCCCGAATGACGGGCTGTCTAGGTAATCGCTCGATCAAGCCTACATAACCACCACCACCACCCGCCCTCTTTCTCTCTCACTCCAACAAACTCTCCTCTCATACATTCACAATGGTATTTGCTCGCTCCGCCATCAACCTCGCCCGCCCCGCCGGCTCGCTGTTCGCTCAGCGCGCCGCGCCCTCCAGTGCTTTCTCCAAGATCGGTGCGGTCAGAACACTGACAGCCTCTTCCTCGCGACAGGGCAAGGTTCTTCTTTGCTTGTACGATGTAAGTGTCCAATTCATTGCAGGAATACCTTCACAGCTTGCAACAAGACACTAATACTTTCAATCAGGGCAAGGAGCACGCCAAGCAGGAGCCTCGTCTCCTCGGTACCACAGAGAACGAGCTCGGTATCCGCAAGTGGCTCGAGGACCAGGGACACACTCTCGTCACTACCTCTGACAAGGAGGGTGAGAGCAGCGTGTTCGAGAAGGAGATGGTCGACGCTGAAGTCATTATCACCACTCCGTAAGTTCTTCCAACTTTCCTTGCAAGCTTCCAATGCCTTCAATGGCTGGTGGCAAATACGAGCAACAACAGGCGGCGGCAACAAGCAATCTCGCAACCTCAAAGCTAACACTCAACCCAGCTTCCACCCCGGTTACCTCACCGCCGACCGCCTGAAGAAGTGCAAGAACCTCAAGATCGCCGTCACCGCCGGTATTGGTTCTGACCACGTCGACCTGAACGAGGCCAACAAGACCAACGGCGGCATCACCGTCGCCGAGGTCACTGGCTCCAACGTCGTCTCCGTCGCCGAGCACGTTGTCATGACAATCCTCACTCTCGTCCGCAACTTCGGTCCCGCTCGCGAGCAGATCGCCCGTGGTGACTGGGACGTCGCCGAGGCCGCCAAGAACGAGTTCGACCTCGAGGGCAAGGTCGTCGGTACCGTTGCCGTTGGCCGTATCGGCGAGCGTGTCCTCCGCCGTCTGAAGCCCTTCGACTGCAAGGAGCTCCTCTACTTCGACTACCAGCCTCTCAGTCCCGAGAAGGAGAAGGAGATTGGCTGCCGTCGTGTCGAGAACCTCGAGGAGATGCTCGCGCAGTGTGACGTTGTCACCATTAACTGCCCCCTCCACGAGAAGACCCGCGGTCTCTTCAACAAGGAGCTCATCAACAAGATGAAGCCTGGTGCGTTTTGCCTGACATCCTCACTACATCCTCACCTTTCTTACTAACAACATCTCCCAGGCTCCTGGCTCGTCAACACCGCCCGCGGCGCCATCGTCGTCAAGGAGGACGTCGCCGAGGCTCTCTCCTCCGGCCAACTCCGCGGCTACGGCGGCGACGTCTGGTTCCCCCAGCCCGCGCCCAAGGACCACCCCCTCCGCACCGCCTCCTACAAGAACTGGGGTGGCTCCGCCGGCAACGCCACCGTCCCTCACATGTCCGGTACCTCGCTCGACGCCCAGCAGCGCTACGCCGCCGGCACCAAGGCCATCCTCGACTCGTACTTCTCTGGCCGCGAGGACTACAGGCCCGAGGACCTCATTGTTCACAAGGGCGACTACGCCACCAAGGCTTACGGCCAGAGGACTGAGAAGAGGCAGGCCGCTTAAAGAGAAGGTGTTGTTAATGGGTGGATAAAGTCGGTGTCCTCTTGGGCAAAGCTCGCAGTATGAATCTTTGCGGGCTTTGAGAGAGAGACAGGAGGATGATGGGAGTGCAGAGTGTAAAGGACTTACTTTTATAGTCGGCCATTTCGCGAACACGACATGCGAGGCCGGAAATGTCACGATTTTTTTCTTCTTCATCAAGAACATTGTCTCATCTTGGGTCGTTTTTGTTTCAATTGTTTTTTTGTCTTGCGTTTTCCCGATCTAATCATTGATCGGCTTTTTCAAAAGCTGGCCGTCGGCTCGGCTTTTGATCAGGTTGCTGGGACGGAGTTGACCCCGTTCACCACCAACTCAAGCCGCACATCTTATTGCGCCTCTAACAGTACAGACCAGAAAGAAAGCAAAAGGCAGATTGAAAATGTGCTTGCAGCTCGGCGCTCTCAGGAACTCGAGACACTGGCTTCGAAGGATACCTAGAACAAACACCATTCCGTGCCGACGGAAACTTGCATGAAAGGTCAAGGTCATGTATGTAGTTCCACGAAAAACTTTGTAGGGAGAGAAAAAAAAAAAAAAAGAAAGGCTGTGGCTGCTTTTTTTTTCGCTTTTACTTTGCTCATGAGATCGATTGTACGTGCCAGCGAAGTTTTGAGTCGAGTGTACTTACTTCCTCGGGGTTGTAGGAATGGTCTGCTCGGCTCTGGCGAGTTGTATAGATTGACTGCACTGCACACGCGGGTATTGGCGCAGGACAGCGTCGTGGTGCTCTGGTGGGGTTGGTGAGCATTCAATTTTCTTTTGATTTTGGTCCGTGGCGTCGGTCGGGTGCTTCCATAGAAAATAGACGCAGGCGATTTTCACTTTTGAACAGATGTTGTCATGGTCGGGATCACTTGCAGTGCAAGGTGATGAATCTGGAAAAGAATTGGGCGCGGAAGGCCGCGCGAATCAAGCGGAGAACCTCGACCAGTGTACCTACTACCTAGTGATCGCCGTGCCAGATCTGTGGCGCCGCATGCTCATGAGATTGCGGATGTGCTGGAGCGTGAATCAGCGGAAAGCGAAGCAGAGTAGACGTACTCAAAAAAGTGTCAAACGGTACAGTTCTCCGAGCGGTCCGCGCGGAGGATAGACAGGACATGTGGAGGTTGTTGTCTGTCGTGTGTAGGGCGTGGATGTGATCGCTTCGAACGTCAAGAGAAATGCGAACTGTCGATGAGACGGGACTGTGAGGGTGTATATGAGGAGCTTATCAGTGGCACCTGGGCGTCGACCTTTCAAGACTGGAGGTCAGAGTAAGGCTCACTTGCGCTAGCATTGCATTGCATGAGAGAGTTTTTGTACTGTACATTGGCTTGCAGAGCAGCTTCGCTCTAGAAGCGACATGGGGAGAACTCCGAAGCATTGAGCGATGTATGGTCAGCGCTATGACGAAGTGCAATCAGCAGAGATGAGAGCTGTATATGCGCGGTCGTGAAACGGAGCGGCCGTGGGCTGCGGTCGTGAGATTTCGCTGACATGTTTGGTGGTCTTGAGTCAAGATAGCAGTATCGACATTGGGGAATTGCTTACATTAGCGAAAGTGCGGAAATGATACCTTCGGTTAAGCGATGTGTTTGTGGAATTTAGCTGGCTGTGATCTGGACCTGCTGAGTCAGCGCGATTGATGTGAGGCGTATGCACAATTTCGTCAGAGGCGGCAGCTCTAGCAAGCACCATCTGTGCACCTGCCAAATGTTGCAGAAAACACATGATGAATGCGCACGAGTTTGCATTTGTGGAGGTTGTGAGTCGACACAGAACTGGCATCGTCTGACAGTGCTGCCTGCGTGTACATGCCCAGCGTGTGGCGGAGACCAAGGTGAGAAATGTTAATTCCGGCACTCCTGTGCGTACAATCGCGAATGCGCATGAGATGCTGCTGCCTCGTCGGTATTCTGCAGAGCAGTATGCGGGCGTTTGCCTCTGCAGGGAGCCGCCGGTTCCCCATTGATGGGTGTATGCATGTCTATTCATGCGTCATCTCAAGGCGTGCATCGTAGGCTTCCACTTTATCAGATCACACCACATCAGTCATGCTGGCTCACAATGCGTGATTTCGTGCAATATCGCGCATTGATGGCTGTCATCACCTTTCGTTAATACTCTCCATAAGCTCTGTCCGCTTTTGCAAACATAGGCAGCATTTACATGCTGCCTTGAAGCCTTGGCGGCCCACGCAGAGATGCGAACAGACGCCGGGGCCGATCTGGCATGTCTGTGGGGATCTACACAGGGCAGTGAATAGGCTATACCCGTTGGTACGACGGGCGCACAAGACATGCCTTAGCGTCCTTGTAAGGCTGCCTTGAGGCTGCGTTTGAGGCTTGATACTTCGATCTCGTCATACCGTGGCTGCCGAAGGATGCTCTGGTGCCTGGCCAGCTGTCACAAGCACTCCTGTCGGTGGTATCTTCGGTATTGTTTGCGCAGCTCTGTTTCTTGAGCAAAACCACTCATAGCTGAAGTGAGTCAGCTTGTTGTGGCTGGATCAGCGTCGGAGTGTTGCCGGATTCCCTTCTGAAGCAGGAAAATGGTCGTTACGACTCCAGAGCACATTAGTGTGAGTGGACTTGCAATCATCAATGCGCTAGTGCGATTGGACATATACGAGCCGGCCAGTCGCATTGACAGCCTAGAGTGTTTGTTAATTGGTACCAACTCGATGGAATTACGCGATCCACATCCGCTGTTGGTAATCCTGCTAGCCGCGACATGTGATGCTATCTCCAGACGCGTCTAATCCCTCAGAGCGGACTATTGACGATAAGACACTTTCGCGTAGCAAGAATATCGCATCAAATCCTCGCGAGCAAGCTAAGCGCCAGCGTGACTCGTCATGACAGCTGTAGTGTCTGCGTGCATGGCCGAGCAACGCCATAGATGCAAGTCATCATGAACAGTGACCCTTCAGAAGCACCGCCGGCATTCAGGCTGTGTTCCGGGCCCGGTAGTGCAGTCCGTAGGGCTGCAGCAGAGGTAGCATTGACCTCTTGAATGGAGCAGTTTCATATGGTAGCAGCCATCGTAGGGCAGACGGGACCTGCGGCGGGAAGGAAGGCCGTTGTCGTTTCGTCGAGCTGGAACGAGTGCGCAACGAACCACAGGCTGCGGATTACTGCGAAACCAACACAAATAGCAGCAGCACAGGCCTGAATCTTGGAATGACGTGCAATGAGCAGAGATGAGATGCGATCGCGGGTCTGGCATGTTCGCAGTGACAAGGGTAGTCGCACGAAAGAGGTGAGACGTCGCGAGCTGCAGCCTTAGAGCAGCCTCACTTCACGCGCACTAGACCCGAAGGAGAGAAAAGTCCAAAAATAACTCCAGCCGCTTTTTCACGATCAGGTCAGCACGCTACCCATCCCACCACACACACTACGCTGCTCTGCTTCTGCTAGCACTGCGTTGCTCACTCCGCCGGCCATGCACTACCTGCGCGCCGATTCGATAGCGCCCTCGTCCGCAGCCCAGCACACCCAGCTCATGGTAGACACCGCGTGCTGAGAAAAGCATCACCGCCCGCTGCCGGTCCCACGCACTCGGCCTAGCGTCCTGGTTTTAGGTACCTGCACTCAGAGTTACATGCACAAGAGCCGCAGCCACGCGACGGACCTGCAGCTGTTCCACTGCTACTGGCTGTCTGCGGCCGCTCCTTCGAGGCCTGCTTGTGCGTCGCTGCTTGGTGCCATGGCCCCCGGGGTGGTGTGGCAGTGTGGCTCGCATGCGCTTCATCATCTCTCTGCTCTAGGGAGCTGGGAATAGCATGACTGTGCTCCTTCCGGGCATGCGAAAAGCAACGTCCGACGACAGGCAATGACTCGGGCGCAGCTATTGAGCTGGAAGGATGCCATGTAGCTGTAGGAGCCGAAAGCTCTACACCTGAAGACTGCGTGAGTATATGTATCTCGTTGATTGCCACCCAAGATCACGCTTTTCTTCCATCATCACACTACCACAACAACATCCAAAGCATACAACAGTTTCCTTTGTCCGCATTGCTTAACATTTCCTTGAGCCAATCTCTCGACTACTCCAATCCTCAACCGTAACAACAACAATATCTGCAAACCAACGTCTTCGATCACGACAACGCTTAAGCAGACAGTACGCAAAGATTTCAGTGTCTCTTTTGTCAATCTTGAGCTCTTTTCCTGTCTACGAGCTTTTTCCTCTATCTCCTTTGTCGGCACTTCTCTCTCAGAGTACCTTCACTACCAAATTTACTACTAAGATATCAGCAATGGGCCGTGTATGTGCAATAGCTTATCATCTTCAAGACCATAAACTGACTTCCTGCAGGGTGGATACAACTAGATCAACTACTTCCAGACCAACCAGATCTTGAACTTACACAACCAACGCTTCGAGTTTATTCGACATATACCTGAGCGCAAACAACATCCGACATCAGCAACTATTATTCTTATCACAGCATCAATACCCACTCCAGCGACAATGTTCTCCTCAGCAATCATGTTCTCTTTCGCAAGCATTTTCTCCCGCGACGCCAACGACGACGGCAGGGGGTACGTTTTCCAATCAAAGCCACCATCAACCAGAATCACGACACTAACAAATATCTTTCCAGTGGCTACAACTAAACCCCCCACAAACACCAACTCCACTCCTCTGCCGGCCAATGGATTTCCCCTCTCCTCTCATCTCTTACATCCTCCAAGCCGGGCTTGGAGCTTTCCCGAGTCTCTCACCTCTTTCCTAGCGGCTGCATTTGCATTTTTCCTATTGTTGCAGATTTCTTACGGCATAGTATGGCATAGCATGGATAACGACGAAAGAGATGGATTACGATCGATGATTGAAAGGCTTTTCCTTTTGGGCGACAGGGAGTGAGCGATGCATTGGGATTGGCGTCTGGACTTTTCTTTTTGGTTGGGCATTTTAGCGAGCATATCTTTCGTTATTTTTTTTTCTGTTTGCATATGCATTACATGGCGGCGTTTGACGGGAGCATGGAAGATGGCAGATGATTGATTGATGATGCAGCAGGGAGAAGCATTAGATGAGATGGCATTTACAAGGCGTTCTGGGATATTTGGGGGTTTAGGATACAAGATGAACTGACAGCTGCCTCGCGGTATGCACAATGGACCGGTTCCACACAAACAATGCAGTAGCAGTAGCAGCCTTCTACTTCCCAACACAAAACTTCTCGAACACCACCCCAAGCACCTCTTCCACATCCCCGGCCTCGCCTCTGCCAGTGATCCTGGCAAGCGAGTCTGCAGCACCGCGCAGATGCTCCGCAGCGAGAACGACGTCCGCTTCGCCGTCTTCACTGATGTCCTCCTCATCTGCAGCGGCGGCGTCGTCGACAAGAGCTGTAAAGTCGTCTAGAGACGCAATGCATGATTCGAGCAGGAGTCTGTGCCGTTCTGTGGCGCCGAGAGACTCTTGCCAGATTGAGGGATCTGCCTCTGCGTCGCTGAGAGATTCAGGGCTGATCGCGGAGGTCAGAACGACGAAGTGGGTGATTAGAGCGCGCAGGAAGGATTGGATGTTGCCTGGGTCCTTGAAGGCTGTTGCGGTCTTTGTTGCGGTGCTGGCGCAGGAGATTAGGTGGATGCGTTCTCGTTGGAGGCCCGGGATCGCAGTTCGGGTGGCGGCGATGGCGGCTTCGAGGTGGTCGGCATTCTGTGCGATGTCGGTTTTGTTGATGACGACTAGGACGTTGTCTTTCTCTCTGGTCAATCGAGCAGCTGTCTCGACCACCTCAGCATCAAGCTGAACTGTAGCGCTGCCATCGCTCCCGGTCTCAAAGCTCAGCACAACAATCACAACATCGCTCTCCTCGGCCCTAGCCTTCGCCCTTTTCATACCCTCCTGCTCCACCATTCCCACAACCTCTCCTCCATCCTTCCCCTCCAAAGCCCTCCTCAACCCCGCCGTATCCCCCAACCTACACAAAAACCCCCCCAAATCAATGCCAACCTCAACCACATCCCTCGTCGTCCCGGCCTCCCGACTCACAATCGCCGCCTCACGCCCAACAACAGCATTAAGCAAAGAACTCTTACCCGCATTCGGTGCCCCAAGGAGCGCAAGCGAAATCCCACTCCGCAGCAATTCACCACGCACCGCATTCTCCCGGTGCGCCAGCAGCGCAGCGCGCAAAGAAACTACCTGCGCCGCCACAGATCCGAGGAGCTCGCTGATGCTCTCGTCGAAATGCTGGTCCTCGCTGAAATCGATCAGGGCTTCGAGCTCGCCGCGTGCTTCGAGCAGCAGTTTCCGCCAGCTCTCGTAGCGCAGAGCGAGCGAGTTTGTCGTTCCGCGGACGGAGAGGCGGCGTTGCTGCTCGGTGCTGGCAGCGAGCGAGTCGCCTAGGGCTTCGACTTGGGTGAGGTCGAGACGGTCGTTCGCGAAGGCGCGGCGGGTGAACTCGCCGGGCTCGGCGTAGCGGATGGGCTGCTGTGAGGATCCGGTTTGAAGTGTTCGTGGGATCGCGGCGAGGACGGCGCGGACTATAGCTGTGCCGCCGTGGACGTGGAGTTCGAGCAAGTCCTCGCCCGTGACGGTTTTGGGAGCTGGGAAGTAGAGGACCAAAGCTCCAGAGTCCAGTACTGAGGATGGCGTAGGCGGCGCTTCGGGATCGTAGAGTGTCCTGACGGTGGCATGTCGCGGCTTGGGATCTTTCTTTCCGGGACACAGAGCGCGGTAGATGGAGAGACAGGCTGGTCCTGAGATTCGGATGATGGCTATGGCGCCTCGGCCGGGAGCTGTGGAGAGAGCATAGATTGTGGAGTCATTGGCATTTCCCAGTGTTGACAGGAATCGATGTTGTCCTTCTCTGACAATACTTAACGGCAGTCTGCCATTGTTTGATCGCGGCTTTGCATTGAAAGACAAAGCCCTCACAAACTGAAATCCATCATGAAGGCCAACCAGGCATGTTGACCTCGACCCGGCTAGCGAACCAACATAGCGCGTCCTCCATGCACGCGCCAGAATCTTCATCGACAACTTTTCAATAATATCAGTCAACGAATCTATACTCCTCCCAATCCAAATAGCTCTTTCCATTCTGAGCCCAGCGGGAAAGTCGGGTGAAGTCCCCCTATACCCAGATCTACACCTATCCATGCCCAAACATCCGCAACGAGCGGACGGGCGCGACCCCGAAACACGGAACCACTTCACCATGGTCCACCGTCGACCGTTGCAAACTTGCAACCCACAGACCACCGTATCGACTATTATAAGCTCCTCTACAATCGCGCTAAGGCCCAGTACAAGCAAATCAGCACGCGCCAGAATCATCACACGATCGTTCCCGCCTTGGTCCCACGCGTGCATCGCGGCAAAGCTGGTGAGACTTGTGAATGGAGATCTTCATGTTTTCTATAGGGGGCGTGATCGCGCAACGGCTGGGATGAGGAGGTGGTCCTCGGATCTTCACTCTTGCGCGTGAGTAGGGGCGGGGCAGTTGATGGACACATGTAGGGACTCGCGTAATTGTGCAGGCAGATGAAATCAGATACATCATAGAGCATGAAGTTCATACAGTCCAACGAAGGTAGATGCATCTAATCCAGAAAGTAAGGGTCATGTAAAAGCAAAATGTCTCCATAGGCGACGTTCATCTCTTCGTACGGAACTATAACTATTCTAGCTATAGAGACGAAACGAAAAAGAGAGAAAAACGCCGTGCATCCTGTGGACCAAAAAGTCGATCGACATACGACATGCACGCCAAAAAAGTGTGTAATGAAGAAGAAGAAGAAGAGAACCAGCTTTCCTTTCCACATCAGAAACGCCTGTTTTGGCTTTCTGTGCCAGATGCAAAAGAACAAGGGCACTTCCCATACTGAGCTCTGGGTCCTGCTGTCCCTTCGTCAGGGGCACCATGTGCAAGAAACTCCCAGACGGGAATTTCTGCAGTCGAGAAAATGTTGAAAACAAACAAAAGCAAAGGCATTGCCGTCGTAACATGTCAGGCAAGCTGATCGGTAGCAAGGCTCACTCGCATGCTCGAACAAAAGAAACCCTTAAGCGGGGAGGCGTCTAGGAGAGACGTCTCTACTGGGAATCGTTCCAGTGGCAGGTCTTGTCGCCACGGGGAGCAAGCACTGAGTTGGCGTACTCACCCTCGTAGTTGCCGGGAGGGTAGTAGTTGCAGACAGTGAAGTAAGGAGAAACGTTGCCGCCGGTGTTGGCAAGACCGCTTGCAGAGCAGTCGACAGTGGCGCAGCCAACTGAAGTGGTGTTGGTCCAGACGATCTGGGTCATGTGGCCCCAAACGTGGAAGTTGCTGTTGTCGAAAGCGCTGCCAGACTTGCCGTAGTTGCCAGCGTCGGCGTAGGCGCGCTCCTCGCCGTTGTAGAAGAGCTCGGTGATGACAGCAGAGACGTTGTCGGCCTTGACACCAGCGGCGATGTTCTGACCGTATCCGCCACCGTCCATGGTCCTAATCAAAATGTTAGCAATTGATTCGTTGAGATGTCAAAAAGAGGTTGAGGGTACGTACATCATGTGCTCGTAGGAGCAGGTCTTGCCGATCTTCTCAGCAGTGGCAGCGAGGGTGTCGTTCCAGGTGAGGTCGGGAGCGGAGTGGTTGGCACGGTGGACGTTGTGGTGGTACTGGACGAAGCCCTGGTAATCGGTGGGCTTCTCTGCCGAGGGAGTCGAGGCAGGAGCCTGGCTAGAGGCGGGCTGGGTCTCGGCGGGTGCCTCGTAAGTCGACTGAGGGGCCTCGTAGGTAGGAGCAGGTGCCTCCTCCTGGACGGAAGTGTAGGCAGCAGGAGCAGTGTAAGCCGGGGCTTGCTCCTCAACGGAAGAGTAGGCGACGGCCTGCTCTTGGCTGGAAGTCGGAGCCGGGGCAGCCTGCTCGGCGCTGTAGGTAGTGGCCCAAGACCAGGACGAGGTCCAGCCGTATCCCTGCTGGCCCTTAGAGCCCTTCTTGTGGCCGTAGTGGGAGGATGAAGAAGACGAAGAGGGCTCAGAGTAAGGCGCGGGAGCCGGGGCGTCGGTCGGCGCAACATCACCGGCGGTGACAGTGACGTACTCGGTAGCGTAGACCAGGTCGGTCACGTAGACGACATCGCGCTCCTGGAGCGGCACAGCGAGGGCGCCGGCGGCGAAAGCGGCAACGAGAGCAGAGCGCATGTTGATAGGTGAAAGTGGGTTGATTTGTTTGTTGTTGGTGAGTGAGTGGCGTTGACGAGTTGTTTGCAGGGATCACAGATCCTGGATTGTTGTTGTTGTTGATTGCTGAACAAGTGAGTGTCGGTTAGTTTTTGGATCCTTTGATGCGATGCTGACCAGCAGGACCGGCTTTGATGCAAGACAAAGGCAAGGGAGTGACAAGGTGAGGAGCAGCGCAGGTGAAAGAGGTGGACGTCGCCCTTTATCTAGGTGACGGTAGGATATTGAGTGCGAGGGTGCAGAGCGATAGACAATGAAAGGCCAGACCTCAGGTCAAGTGAGGTTCGGATGAAGAGTGGATGTGGCGTGGCGAGTCTGGAAGGATGATGGCGCATGGACTTACGCAGGAAGGTGTGAATATGGGCGAGACTCGGGGTCGTGACTGTGCTACGGCTGGCGTGCGGGCGGAGGCGAGTGGGTGGTGTTGAAGGAGTGTGGGTGCAGAGCGAGCTGCTGGAAAGAGTGACTGCGGTGAGGCTGGTGGTGGTGGTGTCGACGGTGGTGGTGGATGTCGTGAGGGAAGGTTGTCTTTTTGGACAAGGGAGAGTCGCCTTTTGGTGGTGGTCGATGGAGGGTTTGGCGTCAGGGAGCGTTTGCGCTAGCGGGGGCGAGGCAGATTAGCGCGGTGCAATGAAACACCTTAGGCGCACGCCTCCAATCTTACCGGGAAGACGAGAGAGGGGCGTAATTAACGCCAGGCTGGAGAAGGACCTGCACAACCCGGGATGATGCGCTGGTGAATAGCGAAGTAGTCAGACTGTAGTCAGGTGTATCGTGGGCAGACGCTGCCGGTGCGTGTTACAGCAGCATCAGCGGCGCCCTATTCCAACCATGCCCACAGTCTTGAGACACGCCCGCGACTTTGTACTCGCCGCCGTGTGCGCCTCCTTGCGTCAAAGGCCTTCTGTAGCATTGTGAAGGTGCCCTTGGCAACCTCGTGGAATGACGCCTCGTCTCATGCTCGATCGTTGTCTTCCCGTAACTACTACATGCTACTGCAGTACATGTGCATACAGTACCCATAATCCCGAACTCCATCCGCCCAGGCTCTGCAAAAGAATCAGACTCCTTATGCATGATGAGAGACCAGACAAACACACGACCGTCTCGACCAAACGCACAGACCGTGAAGAAAGAACGTACCCCAGACCACGCAACGCAGGAACCCGTCCGCGCGCCAGGAACCAGGCTGAAAATCGCCTCGTTTCATTCGTGGACACGCCGCCACGCCCTCCATCCACGCGGCGTCTAGGCGGCGATCTCTTCTCGCTTCCTGCACCCAAATCACCTCGGCAGCCAACCAGACCAGCGTGCTCGCACTGCGGAACTCTGGGAGATCCGGCACGAACGTCTCGCCGATGCGGATGCACCGCGCAGATTGCACGGATGGGACGACAAGTCTTGTATACAAGTATCACACCTGCAGGGAAGATTCTTCTTCTAGCCCTCCCCAACCCGTTCGAGACGGCTACTTCCAACACAACAAACCCGACGTGCATGTGTTGAGCGACGAAGTGGATATGAGCGCAAGGAGTGAGTTTGGCTCGTCTGGCTCAGCGGCTTGGCCGAGCAATATCGCTATACAGTGCCCGTGGTGAACAATGCAGCGCCTTGACCTGATTCCTTTGCGCCCTATATCTCGGTAGCAGGCGTCATGATCGACCGCAAATATCGCGTAATCTACTCAGATTGGGGAGGGATGAGTTAGCTTGTAGCCTTGTACGAGCACCGACCCACCAGCAGCTTCTGGCCACGAGTGCAGCTGTTTCATATAACTTGCTGCAATAAAGGGTACGAGAGCATCCCGCAACCTACATCCATCGCCATGACGCTATATCATGCCCTGAGTTGTTAACATGAGCAGCCTGTACAAAGCTTGCGGAGGTCATGCCCATCGCGCAGCAAACGGGAAGTGCTGACGTGGCGGAAGAGGAATAGCAGTGCCAGGGGGTTGCATTTCAGGAACGGCTGATCCGATGAGGTTTTTCGTGTGTTTCGTATTCTTTGTGTGTCAGCGCCCAGCGGCTCCGTACGGCGGTCCCGAATCTGCCAGCGCCTGCAGGAGCCCGACAGCCAGGTTGCACGGAAAACACCTTTGATGAAGAGAGGGGTCATGCTCATGCCTTGTGTGCCATGTGCCTAAGGCTCCACGACAGGAGGCAGGATCTCAAACAATATTATCAGGCTCATGCACTGACTGTGCTGGTGTTCCTTTTTTGAGCTGGCGACGAAACGACGCGATTAGCCAGGCGTGGCCGCGGGAGTACAGTCTTCGCGTCCTGAAGCTGGTATGACAGCAGGACTGCGCTTGTCGAGCAATGCAATGCGACCGTTCATGCCAGCCGTCGAGTTGTGTCATCAGGCAGCCAGTGAATGTCTTCTTCCGCAGTCGACATACTGCAAGTCTGCTTGTTTCTAGGTTCAACCACACGCGCACAGCTCGATTGTCTGGTAGCGAAGGTCGCACGCCAGCACATCGTCCGCCTTTGTTTGCTTGCATCGATGGCCACGCACTCGCCTGTCAAACACATATCTGCTCCTCCGATCGGAACCACAATTGTAGAATCGCGCGTCCACAAAGAAATCTAGATTGATGTGGTCTTTCCTGTTCAAGCTTCAAGGTTGGAACTCAGTTTCCACCAAGGTTCTGGCCTTTGTCGCGTGGCTCCGCACTTCAACGGTCTGGCTACTTTGGTCTTCACAGCTACACAGTTTACAGCCGCATTCGGACGAGCGAGCCTTAGAGAAAGTGTGTGCAAGCCTCTGCGCCAGACACTTCTCAACACCATCACAGCTGTAACAACGGATTTCCTTGCATGGTCATTGCTGCACGAGCACGAGAGCACAGCTAGTCACTTGACAGCTC
The DNA here is from genome assembly GCA_023627725.1 of Cladosporium sp. D2B6. NCBI lineage: Eukaryota > Fungi > Ascomycota > Dothideomycetes > Cladosporiales > Cladosporiaceae > Cladosporium > Cladosporium sp. D2B6. Next base: position 2,017,340 of record JAMAHV010000004.1, read on the forward strand.
GCCCGTCTCACCGTCACGTCCTGTTCGTTCTCCCGCACTCGCACTCACCTTCCAGAGCATGGCAACAGCAGAATATCCTGTCGCAAATGGCCATAAAGAGTAGCAAACTGTGCCCGTCGAAAATCCCGACATGTGCTTCCCAATGTGGTCGAAGGTGGCATTCGCTTTTGGTCGTGGCGTTTGCGGGTGTGCTGCAAACGTCTAGGCGATTGCAGTGCCTTGCGTTGGGGAAGCGGTGATGAAACTCAAAGTCGACTGCATCTAATGCGCCTGGCCGCATTCACCGTGGAAAGGAAGATTGTTGCTGAGCTTACGAGATTCAATGCCTCCATGATTCCAGATCAAGACGTAGCGTTGGTTCAGAATGTTCTTGCTTTCCATAGCTGCGTGGAATCGAATGTGGAACGTAGGATTCCCGCGTGGTGACGGATGGAAGACACAAAAGTAAGACAGATGGCAAGTTGTCGCCTATTACCAGCGCTGCGAACATACAAAGGCGCGCGCATAAGGTAAGGTAAGATATTCGATCACACCTCTCTACAAGAGATCTTGCACGTGACATCCAAAGCGGTAAATAGCGGAAAGTGCCTCCGGCGCTTGTGTTTCCGACATCTCCCAAAGGATTTGAATCCCGGTCGACCTCAGCTGAGGCCGTGTATCTCTTTGGATCTTCCCCCAGAATGGTTTTGGCTATTGATGAATCCTTGGTCAGCACAACCGGGAGATACAATCAATGGATTCTTTCGCTCACAACTTTCAGCTATGCGGTTTCGTAGCGCGGGTGTCTTGCTGCCCACTGCCACAGTCAATCAAGCACACATCTTCCGCCGTACCTCCTGGCAATTTGAGGCCGAGTGCGCTGCACTACTGCTCGAGCTTTCAGCCTCATGCCCGCTGCGGCTCAGTAGCATGCCGCCAGCGTCACAGCCACGACGAGCAATCCCAAACTTGAAGGGCGCGGCTATCTTAAACTACTGATTGGTCACATACACTGACACTCGATACCCCATAAGGGATATGATGAACAGTTATAGACATTAGAATTTAGGTGCGGTGTAGCGTACTCCATAGCGGCGAGGATTGACATTGTCTATCTTCGTGGATGCCTGCATGAATCGTATCTAAAAAGCTGTGCTAATCCAGGAAGCCCTGTCAAGACTGCCTCTCAACAACTCTGGTCACTGCCAACTATTTCAGACTCTTACTCTGAGACGCACATGAGGGACGATTTGCGACAAGCTCGATCGCAGCAGCACGGCACTCACGCATGAATCATGAGATCTGTCCGTATACACTGGCAAGCACCTACAGTAATTGTACTGTCATTCGCCTCCAGCCTAGCTCTTGCCGTTGGCCACCACCTCTTCTACGCGTCGCTGGACCACATACCCGTTGAAGACAATGCATTCTCTCAACAGGCAAATCTTGCCATCGGCACCGGCTTTGCTTTCCTCTTCCGCGCTTGTCTTGCCATTGCAACATGTACGGCCTACTGGCAAGTCTTCTGGCATACAGCGCTCCGCAAGACCCTCACTATATCCAGCGCTGATGCCCTGACTGGAGTCCTCGGCTCTCTGGTAGAATTCACCCATGTACGAACTTTCTTCTTCAATCCTGGACTGGCAGCGCTGGCTATACTGGCGTGGCTTGTGCCTTTTGCATCGCTTCTTCCGCCAGCTACGCTTTCCGTTTTGCCCACAACGGTAGTGAGCAACCTCCTTGAGCGCGTTCCCGTGCCATATTTTGACAATGTAGGGATGACAGGGACGAATTACAGGCTGCTCGCTGGTGATTCGAAGATGGGCCTGAAGAGCAGCATTGTGGACATGTACCTACAGCCCACCTTACACCTCTCGAGGATGGTCGCTACCACTGCTTATCGCGGCACGGTTCCGGAACACGAGACTCGGCATCCAAATGCCACCTACGATGTTGCTTTCAACGCACCTGCTATACAATGCCTGCCAATTTCTCAAGACATCTTGCAGCCTTTCAACCAAGCTGCTGGGTGCGATTTTCTTGGAACGTTCGACACTCTGAACCCAGCAAACGACTCGTGCGAGAACCAGGTACCTTACGTAGCTTGGGTGCCCGAGTATGGTGCTCTAGTGCCGTTCGAGAACAAGAACCTTAGCAGTCAGCTACTACCTTTGGACTCGGACTTGTCAGACCTCGACCCGACTGGTGAGCCCAACACGAATTATATAGGCGGAAGCACAGATGGTCCAGCTACTTTGTTTGTCGCAACGAGGAGCCAGACACCTCCTTACACAGACTGGAATGTCCTGAACTGCTCCATGTACAATGCAACGTACGTGGTCAATATCTCATCGGACTCGAACAGCCGCAGCCTGCCACGAGTGTCGGAAGTACGCATGGAGAACAGCTTCGCGTACAGTGCTCAAGCTCCACGATATGTTGACGAGGAAATCTCCGCGTCGAGTCTCTCCAGGTTTAGCTACCTGGGCATGATGGAGTGCTTGAACAGACTACTGGTCGGGACAATAGTAGGCAGCTCTGCCATCGGGAACACTTCCTACTGGCTACAATTAGGCCTCCGCGTTCAGAACCCACACCTCATGTCAACCCTGCTTGCTTTCACCCACGAGCTTTCGCCTTTCCTGGCCACTTCCAACTCCTCAGGCCTAATGATGCCCACCCCCGACCCAAGCCAATGGATCGCAGTCGCCAACTCCGGCTACAACATCATCTCCCTACCCGAGGAGGCAATCTCCTCCCCATCTTTCAACCAATCCCTCGGCCCCGCTATCGAAGAGCTCTTCCAGAACATGACCCTGTCGCTGTTCAGCGACTCGCGCTTCGTCCGAGATTTGCAAGACCCCGTCGACGTCACCGTCGCGTACACCCGCAACTTGTATTCCTACAGCCAGAAGAACTTGGTCGTTTCGTACGGCGTCGCGCTCTCGCTCGCGCTGCTAGCTAGTATGGCAGGCTGTATTGCTATCTTTTGGAATGGAGCGTCGTACACGCAGAAATTCTCGACCGTGCTGAGGACGACGACGGGGCTGGGGCAGGTTGTTGCTGAGAATGATCGGAATGGTGCGGATCCTTTGCCTAAATACCTTTCGAGGGCGCGGGTGGATCTTGGACGTGCTGGAGGAACGGCGGTGGAAATGAAGCGGGTGTCTGAGAGGGCTGGTGAGAGGAGTGCTATGATTGGTGAGGAGGGAAGTTGGGGCAAGGAGCCTGGGATTGTGTATCAGAGGACTATGTCGGAGGAAATGTAGATTGTAGTGAAATGATGTAGCGAGTGAGTATCTCAAATCAATCGAATATGGTTGGATGCCTCGAGGGGTGAGCATGTATACAGTCTCGTTGTCAAGGTAACTCTTCCTGGAGAGTGTGTAGGTACATGTAGAAGCTCAAAATCTCTGTCTCTTGGTCCTGCTGTCATACGTTAGGTTCTATACATGTGCAAGTACATGTATGTAAATGCGTTTGAGGAAGATCAAGTATCCAGTCAAGGGTTAGGGTTGGTGTTCATCCCAGTCGTTGAAAATATCATTTCGAGCTATTGACAGCTTTCATGGTTCAGACCAATAGTACATACAGGAAACTGGAGGGCTTCGGATGTAGCTATATGCATCTCGCAGCTTATAGATGCAGTGTTGGGCCGTTGTGGCTCGTACTAGTCAATGGAACTGTTTCCAACCGTAATTTGACCAACATCCGGGAATGATGCTGGTCGCGATTATTCTTCCTCACGATTATACATATGGTATCGAGGAAACAACCATCATCGAGTCTCAACCATATTCGAGCAAACGAAAAACACATCGTACTCATGCCCAGCAGCAATATTGAGTCTATCAACCACACGAATCAAACAAAGGTTGATGTCAAATAGCCCCAAACCATCAAATCACTTCCCCGGCCTCGCTTGCCGAGCTCGCTTACTCGGCTCGTGCTGCCGCGCGCGCCACCCAGCATCTTACGCAATTGGGGGCCCCTTACAGTGAGTGTAAAGGCAGCCTTACGGTATCAGGAAGACCATGGCTAGACTCTCGACCTGCCGGTCAACTACTCGGCCCATGTCTCTTGCAGACATTACTTGAAAACATCGCCCTGATTGTGTGTGTGTGAGCGCTTTACGGAACGCCCACGTCACATCCACGGCCGCAGAAGCCAGCGCTATCGCCATCGATCACTTGCGTAGAGCGCAGCATAGACGAGCTTCGAGCTACACACTCCCTCAGGTCCTGGCACAGCAAAATGGGTACCTTTACAGACGTCGCAAAAGTACGCAAACCAAAACAAGCCACAGTCAAACATCCATCAACAAGCGCTAACAGAAAACCCACCCATCAGATCCTCTTCGTCCCAGCCCTCGTAGCCGCCTTCCTCTACTTCTTCCTCGCCTACGCCCTCCTCCCACTAATCCGCAAACATCGCGCCCGCTACAATCAATACCTGCCCCTCGACACCATCTCCTCGACGTCGACGACGCTGCGCGACCGGTTCTCGGCTTTCATCACGAGGCTTGCGCGGCCGCCGGGGCAGGTTGTCGATGGAAGAGAGGATACTGATGGGGACTTGTTTGGCGACGAGGAGGGGGAGAGTATGGTGGGGTTCGATTTTAGGAGTCGGGAGAGGGAGGTTAGGGGTGGGAGGGTGGAGAGTTTGTGGAGCGATGGGAGGTTGAGTCGGGATTTGGAGGAGGGGTTTAAGGATGATAGTGAGGAGGAGGTGGAAGAGGATGATCGGAGGGGGAGGAGGTTGTGATTGTTGTTTGAAAGACTGTTTTTATGGGTATAAGTTTGGAGTTTGGATCGATATCGGTTTGGTGGTGTATAATGTTTCCGTGTTGAATTGGTTGCATGTCTCGTTTGCCAATCGATGGTCGAAGATGCTACTGTGTGAAGAATGCTGCAAGATTGATGTGCTGAGCATATAGCTCGAGATTGGAGAAAACCTCCGTGAAGTACAAGTTAGAGCTCAAAGCCGTCGTACAACCTCATGTCATTCCATTCGAATTGCGATGGAAGTGATCCAGTCGACAAGGGCAACTTCTGCAGCTATCCAGCGCTCACGCCGTCGCCATCAGCTGTATTGTTTTGCATTCGTGTTGGCAACGTCCGATGCATGCCGATAAGAACAAGTTCTTAGCCAGGATATATGTCTTGCCTCTTCCGCTTCCACAGGCCGCCGCCAGCAAGCTTGGGCAGAGCGGCATACCTTGCAGGCCTGGGCATGCATGCCACTTTGTGCCATTCGAAGGATCCAAAATCATCGGTGGCATCCGGACGACAGCATGAGAGGAGCCATCACTGCAACAAGGCATCCTCCAGCGAAGTGATCATAATGATGCAGTAGTTGTAGAAATTTTGAATGTGCCATTTACGGTTACTATGGAAATACCAAAGAAAGATCATTTGATGTGGAGCCTCTCACGGGCCCAGGCCGGAGCAGCACATGCATGCAGGGCAGGGCAGCGATTTGACAGGGTGGCAAGGCACATGCTAACGCAAGTGAAGATCGTGTCGCCGTTCGAATCGATGGAGGAGTCTCGAAATCACGAGAAAAAATGACCTCACAAACATGAATTCTGCGACCATTCCAGGGTCATTGTTTGACGCTTTGAGAGTGGGTCGGATTTTTGGTTGGCTTCTGCCCCGCAAATCGAGAGAGAAAACCGACGTCATTGTTATGGACGGTGGAAGATGGAGGAAATGGCCTGCGATGAGTGAGAGTAGGAAATGCGCAGTGAGGGAGGCGATAATGCTGGTCAGCAATCACGAGTGAAGTCGCCTGTCGCTTTCCCGCCACTTCCACGTGATCCGTGCAGTTGCCAGTGATTGCCAGATGCTTCTCGTTGCTGGGTGAAGGTGTAGGTACTGTGCTTAGCGCTGGAATACGGCGGAATCCCGCAGAAGCCCCAGCAAAATTTGGGCTCGCTTGCTCATTCATAAGAGCTGTCTGCACCACAACTCACAACTTTTCCACCACTTTCAAACAAACACCCCATCTTCCTCTTTGAGATACCCCCAATTACGCTTCAAGCTCTTGACTGAGTTCTTTTTACGACCCGAGTTACGAAACAACCACACACAACCTCCCACACACACATCACAACCATGGCTCCCGCTATCGGAATCGATCTTGGTACCACCTACTCTTGCGTGGGTATCTTCCGTGATGACCGCATTGAGATCATCGCCAACGATCAGGGTAACCGCACCACTCCCTCGTTCGTTGCCTTCACCGACACCGAGCGTCTGATCGGTGACTCGGCCAAGAACCAGGTCGCCATGAACCCTCACAACACCGTCTTCGATGCCAAGCGTCTCATTGGCCGCAAGTTCCAGGATGCTGAGGTTCAGGCCGACATGAAGCACTTCCCCTTCAAGGTCATCGAGAAGGCCGGCAAGCCCGTCACCCAGGTCGAGTTCAAGGGTGAGGTCAAGGACTTCACCCCCGAGGAGATCTCATCCATGATCCTCACCAAGATGCGCGAGACTGCCGAGTCTTACCTTGGTGGCACCGTTAACAACGCTGTCATCACCGTTCCCGCATACTTCAACGACTCTCAGCGTCAGGCTACCAAGGATGCCGGTCTGATTGCTGGCCTCAACGTTCTCCGTATCATCAACGAGCCCACTGCCGCTGCCATTGCCTACGGTCTTGACAAGAAGCAGGAGGGTGAGAAGAACGTCCTCATCTTCGATCTTGGTGGTGGTACCTTCGATGTCTCTCTCCTCACCATTGAGGAGGGTATCTTCGAGGTCAAGTCCACTGCTGGTGACACTCACCTTGGTGGTGAGGACTTTGACAACCGTCTTGTCAACCACTTCAGCAACGAGTTCAAGCGCAAGGTACGTTTTCGGAAGTGTCGCGATTTTTGAAGATTCATTTGCTAACAACTTTTACAGCACAAGAAGGACCTCAGCGCCAACGCTCGTGCCCTTCGTCGTCTCCGCACCGCTTGCGAGCGTGCCAAGCGCACCCTCTCTTCTTCCGCTCAGACCTCCATTGAGATCGACTCTCTCTTCGAGGGTATCGACTTCTACACCTCCATCACCCGTGCCCGTTTCGAGGAGCTCTGCCAGGACCTCTTCCGCGGCACCATGGAGCCCGTCGAGCGCACTCTCCGTGACGCCAAGATCGACAAGTCCTCCGTCCACGAGATCGTCCTTGTCGGTGGTTCCACCCGTATCCCCAAGGTCCAGAAGCTCGTCTCCGACTTCTTCAACGGCAAGGAGCCTTGCAAGTCCATCAACCCCGATGAGGCCGTTGCCTACGGTGCTGCCGTCCAGGCCGCCATTCTCTCTGGTGACACTTCTTCCAAGTCCACCAACGAGATCCTCCTTCTCGATGTCGCGCCTCTTTCCCTCGGTATTGAGACCGCTGGTGGTGTCATGACTGCCCTCATCAAGCGCAACACCACCATCCCCACCAAGAAGTCCGAGACCTTCTCCACCTTCTCCGACAACCAGCCTGGTGTGCTCATCCAGGTCTTCGAGGGTGAGCGTGCCCGCACCAAGGACAACAACCTCATGGGCAAGTTCGAGCTCTCTGGCATCCCCCCTGCTCCCCGTGGTGTTCCCCAGATCGAGGTCACCTTCGACCTTGACGCCAACGGAATCATGAACGTCTCCGCTCTTGAGAAGGGCACCGGCAAGACCAACAAGATCGTCATCACCAACGACAAGGGCCGTCTCTCCAAGGAGGAGATCGAGCGCATGCTCGCTGACGCCGAGAAGTACAAGGAGGAGGACGAGGCCGAGGCTGGTCGCATCCAGGCCAAGAACGGCCTCGAGTCCTACGCCTACTCCCTCAAGAACACCGTCTCCGACCCCAAGGTTGAGGAGAAGCTGTCCTCTGAGGACAAGGAGGCCCTCACTGGCGCCATCGACAAGACTGTCGCTTGGATCGACGAGAACCAGACTGCTACCAAGGAAGAGGTAAGAGATACAATTCCCCCTGACTGATGCAATGTTCAACATGCTAACAATCCTTTAGTACGAATCCGAGCAGAAGACCCTCGAGGGTGTTGCCAACCCGATCATGACTAAGATCTACTCCGAGGGTGGTGCCCCCGGCGGCATGCCCGGTGCTGGCGGTCCTCCCCAGGACCCTCAGGACGGTCCCACTGTTGAGGAGGTTGACTAAGCGTCTCGCCTCAACAACCCTGACTTGCATCGGCAACACGGCGTTTCGACTAGATTTGGGATTTTCCTTTGCTCAAAAATCATGATGCTATGACCCGGAGGAACAAAAGCATCCTTCTGTAATGTAGCTTGCCTCGTTTGAGGTTTTCAAGAAATGAATGTCTTTTAATCATCATCCTGCTTTCCCACTTTGTCGTGAAACAAATGACCCTTTGACATGAAAATCCTTCTATAGCCCCGTATCACATTATTTGCCACGCCCTCCTCAACCATGTTAGATCGACAACAGTAAATGGGCCAAGACAACAATACATAACACGCGCATTATGACACAAAACTTGCGAAAGATGGATCTCCGAAGAAAGAGTCTTGTGCTTGCAACACTGACACGACGCTAGTAGCTCCACCTACGATCCAAATACCTAGATGTGCTGACATTGAAACTTGTTCAAGATAGATACCGGATGTTGGTGACCTGATTTTTGTCTGCGAATATCTCGTGACTCAAAAATTGATATTACGTCGCATGCCGCTAAGACACTACCACAGCTGCTGGGGAGGGGGGCATCTGGCTATCTACAGGGCTGGCGCTGGAGGTTGCTTCAGGTGCAGCATTCCAATCGCACTTTGCACATTGTTGACGTGCGCGCTTAGACAGGACCTGAACAATCTCTGTAGCCAAGTGTGCTGCTGCGGTTTGAGGTAGACATTGAAACGGCATAGTCTACCATTGAGGTGCTCGATACTTGACCTGACACCGAGAAGGCAGGGGACGACATCAAGGCGTTGCCCGCACTGGAGCCTTTTCATGCTGTTGTCGAATTCCAGATCAATTTGAACCTGTCCAGGGCCGTGAAACGATAGTTAGTTGATCTGACTGATGTCCACACTGCTTACGCTACGGCTTACACCGTGAGCCAGATATGGCACATCTTTCTGCCGGTGAGCATCAAACGAGTCCGGCGTTAAGCTCTTATACGCTGGCGCTATGGCGATATAACCAGGCTCAAAAAGCGTACAGCATATCAAAGAGCAAGCGTGCAGTGATGCAACTCTTCTGTGTGGTGATCCGGTGCAAATACCTGACATTACATATATACCTGCGATTATTCATTCTGGGAGAGCGATGGATGTCCAAAGACGGAACCTGGTTGGTAGTTGGCGCTGCTGTCGTATTCTCTAGGCGCAACAGTGATTGAGACCCCGTGGAGATGCTAGGATAGTGTGATGGCCATCTCAAAGGTTCGCAAAAGTCAGTTGGTGCAGCTATCGGGATCTCTGGCTACAAAAGACGCTCACTACGTCTGCGGGATACAAGGTGACTTGCCATGTGTCTATCAACGATTCTGCTGGAGTTGCTGCCTGGTACTCCAGCCAAAATATCAGCAAGTATGGAATCGAGAGCCATGGTCGTCAGCTGGCGTATTATCTCGCATACGTGACGCACTGCAGCGGAGTATCTTCCGTGAGACATGCAGTCATACGACACTCATCCCCGGAAGATGGGAAGCTGCTGTGTCGAAGATCAATGTCTGTAAAGTATTGAACGCAGTGGGAAAACAATTTGTAGCGCGACTTGCAATCTACGTTGACGGATTGCAAGGTGTGGATAGAGATGTTTTCGTAATGCCTTACTCGGATATGCACTTCCAATTGAGAGCAGATTTTCATGGTGGTACGGTATATGCACGCCGAAGCTACAGTAAACACAAGCCTCCATGCGTGCGCCGATGGACATGGAACTTATCACAAGAGATACGAAGGTATTGCAAGCTGTCAATGACATTTCGGGCTTAGCTCTTTCAAAATGTCGCTTAGCCATGCTAAGCGCCTGTGCTGGCGAGACTCCCCGCCCACGAAACTCCTGTAGTAACAATGCATACCACGCACAACATGAGACTGTACCATTCGGCGTCGGAATTCAATGCAGATCATTCAGCGGCTGACTGAGCGCATCTACAGTGGTTTCGAGGTGCGCGACCATGCCCGAGTGCATGTTGGCGACAACTATTTCCAGAGTAAGTATCTTAATCAGCTCGTTCCTGACCAGTCTAACGAAAGCGAAGCACTGGATCAAACAGTGAAGCAACCAGCCGAGCCAGCTCCTCTCTTCGAGGTCCCCTTTTCACGCGATCCAGATTATATTCATCGCGGCGTACTCGTGGACGAACTCTATACGAAGCTTTCGGTACCTGCCGCCAGGGTTGCGCTCGTCGGACTAGGTGGAATAGGGTGAGACACGGAGATATGGAGCGGAACACAATGCCATGCCCTGGCTGATCACGTCGTAGAAAGTCACAGCTCGCTGTTGCGTACGCGTACCACGTGAAGGAAAAGTCGCCGAATACATGGATATTATGGCTGCACGCAAGCAGCATCGCGCGCTTGATATCGAGTGTGCGCGACATGCTCGCCTACCTACGCCTGCATGAAGAGAACCGCTCGGAAGCGGCTGTGTTCCGTGCTTTCAGTACCTGGCTGCGCGATGGGAAGGATCGCAACTGGCTACTCATAATAGACAGCGCCGATAGTGAAGACATCCTGCTTCATGTCCCAGCAGGAGAACAGACTGAGGGCGAGGGTGCGCCATGGATTACCTACTTGGGCCCTTGCAACCATGGAACCATACTTTTCACAACAAGAACTCGGAATGTAGCGTTGATGGTAGCTCGACCAGATCACATTGTGATGGTCAAGCCTATGGAAAGAAAGCATGCGCTCGCGTTACTGGAGAAAAAGCTGGGAGATGATTACGTCTTGGAAACGGCCAGACAACTCGCAAAAGAGCTGGACTTTATACCTCTCGCTATGGTGGTTGCGGCATCGTACATCATACACAGGCGACCAAGAAGTTCTGTGGAACTGTACATCGCAAAACTGCAGGAGAGTGAACTGTCAATGCGAACATTACTGACCCGAAAACGGAAGCGACACGATGTGGACCTGCGACGAGATCGAGAAGCCCAGGACGCTATTTTTCTCACATGGCGAATATCATTCGAGCACATGTTGACAACCAGAAAGTCTGCGATTGATCTGCTATCCCTAATGAGCTGTTTCGATCGACAGGCAATCCCGGAAGCACTTTTGGGGAGGAACGACAGAGAGAGTAGCAAGCCTGTGAACAATACCATGGGTGGTTTCAACCAGAAGAGGAATATCGGTGTAAGTGATGCTGATGACGCCGAAAGTAGTAAGGATGACAGCATGAGCGATGGTGATGGCGGCTATGATAGCTCGTCGACGTCTGGAAGCGAATCTTTTGAAGAGGATATCTTGACTCTACGCCACTACTCGTTCATCTCCATAACCACGAACGCATCGACATTCGAGATGCACAGACTTGTGCAACATGCGACACAGGATTGGCTTACGAAACGCAGATCACTGGAGTATTGGCAATTGCAGTTCATCACAAATCTCGAGAGTGCCTTCCCTGTTGGCAACTTTGAGAACTGGACAAAATGTCAGGAGCTTTTCCCACATGTACTGATAGCATTAAGAATGACTCTCAACGGCCGGGACGCGATCTTGCGACAAGGCTCTTTGCTCGATAACAGTGGCTTGTACGCGTTGGAAGTGGGTGATTATGGAGTCGCAAAGCAAATGGTGACGCTGTCGAGGGATTTGAGAGAGAAGCAACTCAGTGCCGATGATCCAGCTACAGTGACCAGTATGCATAATCTCGCTTTGATATATCAAAACCAAGGAGAATATAATCTGTCATTGAACCTAGGGGAGGAGGTAGTTGAGAAGAGGAAGAGATCGTTTGGACCTGAGCATCCAGACACGTTAATCAGCATGAACAACCTCGCTACGACCTATCGATATCTCGGGAGACGTGATCTAGCAGCAACACTACACGAGCAAGTACTCCGAGTCAGAAGAAAGACACTTGGGGATCGGAATTTGGACACAGCGATGAGCATGAACAACCTTTCTACCACGTACCAAAATCTAGGTCGCTACAAGGAAGCCGCAGAGCTAGGAGAACAGGCTCTCGAGACCAGGCAGAGTATGCTCGGACCCGAACATCCACGTATAGCAACGAGTATGACCAACCTTGCTATCACGTATCAGTACCAAGGACTTTACGAGAAAGCAGCAGAGCTTGGACAGCAGGCACTTGAGATGAAGAGAAAAGTGCTGGGGGCCGACCATCCACAGATAGCGACGAGTATGAGCAACCTCGCTTTGACGTACCGGAGTTTGAGACGATACGATCAAGCAGCAGAGCTAGAAGAGCAGGCGCTCAAGATGAGGAAGAAAAGACTCGAGCCACATCATCCAGACATATTGATCTGCATGAGCAACCTTGCCTCGAGCTACCGACAGCTAAAACGGTATAGAGAAGCCGCAAAGCTGGGCGAGAAGGTGCTCCAAATAAGGAGAGAAGCGCCTCATCCTGACTATCCTAGCATAGCTAATAGCATAGGCAATCTCGCCTCGGTCTACAGATCTCTAGGGTGGTATGCTCAAGCGATAGAGTTTGGAAGAGAAGCGCTAGAGATAAGGAGAAGAGTGCTCAACCCAGACCACCCACATATAGCGACCAGCATGCGTAACCTCGCCTTATCGTGCCAGGGTGAAGGTCTACACAAGGAAGCGGTAGAGCTCCAGGATCAGACATTCAGAATGAGACAGAGAGTGCTCGGCCATGCGCACCCAGAAACCTTGATCAGCAGAGACGAACTAGCAAATGCTCTCCGTGCACAAGAAGAAGCTGTCGAGAAAGCGCTACGTCTTTCCGGTCCTTCTACTTAGGAACTTAGTCGCAAGTGGGTAGAGAGAGTGGCAGAGAACTAGGCGGTAAAATTGTGTACATATCTGATTTTATCATGATACATTAGTTGCCACGTTTGCATATCTGAGAACGGTGAGGTCGCCAGTTGATGTCGAGGTAGCGCGCTGACCTTTCTCATCATTGTCTTCGGTGATGCCAGCCTGTACCAGCCCGGTCTCCAGCAGCTAGAGAGCATCGTCGCCGACTGTCATGTACAGTCACGCCATCGCGACAGTCGAAGGCAGCTACATTCGAGATGATCTGAGCCTGCGTGAGCGCCTAGTCCAGGTCGGAAAGGTCGAGCAGGTCGGTAGAATCGTCCATCTAGGCGATTGCTAGGGCGTTGCTTAAGGAGGGCCATAACGGCTATGTAATAGGGTGTACTTAGTGTATAAATATAGAATAAGGTACTAAATATTTTGAGATAAGGAAGAAGGTCTAAGTAGTATACTAATTAAATTAAATTATAAATAATAACTCTAATTATATTACTTAAGTTAAGTATAAGGCTCCTATAAAAGATAGAATTCTAACTATCCTATATACTAAGGAGATTTATAAGTATTAATTAATATATCTATATAATTAGTTTTTTAATTTAATTATCTAAATTAATCTAATCTCTTAACTAGATTAATTAAATTACTATCTTAGATATTAATCTAGATTAGTTTTATAATATCTAGTTAGATAGAGAACTTCTCTATAGCTTATAGTTATTATACTATTCTCTTTCTAGTATAGTATTATTCTAATACTTATTTATTATTAGATTTTATTTTATTTTTTATTTTATTTTCTTATATCTTTCTAATAGCTTCTATAGCTAAACTAAAATATTTCTATCTTAAAGCTAATATTAAAGCTACTAGATTTAAAATACTATTTTATACTTACTATTAAAATACTAAAGTTAAATCTAAAGAAATAAAGCTAAAATATATTATAAAGCTAAAATTAGATTACTATTTAGAATATATTTATAAAGAATATTATAAGAATTATTATATAAAATTATTAGTTTCTAAATAAAAAAGATTCTAAAATATTTAAAAATACTTTAGTAAAAAGCTTAAAAATATAAATAAAAAAGAAACTTATTTATTAGTAAAATAATAGAATTTATTATATAAATTATTATAATATAAATTTTTTTTTTTATAAATAACTTTATTTAGTAAAGAATTATATAGAAACTATTATTATTTATAAGCTAAATAAAATAAAAATAATTAAGATTATTAAAAATAAATTCTTATTTTTTTTTTAGAATTATTTAGTTTAGAAATTATAAAACTTTTAAATAATTTAGATTTCTAAAAAAAGATTCTATTATAAAATAAATAAAATAACTAGATTAGCTAACTAACTATTTAGCTTATAGCTTAAGATTTAAATAATAAAGAATTAATTATACTATATTAATTTAGTAGCTAAGAAATATTAATTTAATATTTTTAATACTTTCTTATAAATTAATTTAATTTTAGAATTTTATTATAATTTCTAAATATTTTAATTATAAATAAATATTTAGATTTATAATTACTAACTTTACTATTTAGCTATTATATATTTTTATTTAATATATATATATCTAACTAATTAGTATTTATTATATAAGATTTAAATTTTATTTTTATTAGTTTTTATATATTTCTATTTTATATTTTAAGTCTAAATAATATTTTTTAGATCTAATAT